>OMKL01136700.1:0-33216 GCA_900302295.1 Parasudis fraserbrunneri
TCGGGGAACTTGTAAACCAGGCTTCCCTTGCTCACCATTGGGCCGACGGTGGGGCTTCCGACTGTGTCAGTCACACCAAGCAGGACCAATTCCTTCCTACAGGAGAAAATCCATGAAGAGCTGTTGTTTTTTGCCTCCAAAATGTCCACCATTTTACACATGTCACACCTACTTATACACAATGATTGCTCACATGAAAGT
Source organism: Parasudis fraserbrunneri (assembly GCA_900302295.1). Lineage (NCBI taxonomy): Eukaryota > Metazoa > Chordata > Actinopteri > Aulopiformes > Chlorophthalmidae > Parasudis > Parasudis fraserbrunneri. The sequence goes on from OMKL01136700.1 coordinate 202, forward strand.
AAAACTCACTATGGGCTCTTTCTTATTAGTTACGCTCATTAAACAGTTACATTATAGACAATTTAATCATCTTTACTTTGGAAGCACAGTATTGAGCGATGAACCGTGCTTTATCCAAACTGTCTTTTTTTTCTTTTCTTTTTTTTTTTAAACCATTAATATGACTGGATGGAATGAGCAGAGATTAAATTTCCTTACATGGCTTGCATCTTGGAAGTACCACCCTTCACATTAAAAGGAGTAAAATGCTGTCGCTCCAAGGCGTGGGCCTTAGTGATCACACCTCCCTCAGCAGTTGGTTTGACTGTGTAGACGTATCTCACGGTTGAAACAATAGATTCACCTCTCTGGATTTGAAGACAGAAAGAAAAACAACAACAACAACAACAACAACAACAACAGAGGTATGAGAAGAAGATTGACTTTAGCTCACGATCTCATTCCTTATCACTGAATCGGATCAAACCAAAAGTGAACAAACGGACCTCTTTGGATAGTTTGTCGAGGACAGCGAGAGCCATTCCCTTGAAGATGGCCGCCTTCTCCCTGCAGTTATCCACATCAACGACTTGGGTGACAATCATGTCCTTTGTCTCTGTGACATCGATGGCATAGTTACTCTGGCACAATCCGTGGATGCCGGCCTGCAGATGAAGTCAATCTTAGATGAAGACTTAAGTCGAAGAGCCATCTAAGTCTGTTTGGAAATGCTTCAAGGTACTTGCAGCTGTAATGTCAATCCGTCAATTTCTTTAACTATGAATGTACGTGACACTGAAACCTACTGTTTTAGGTACGATTTGAAAACATCACTTATCCAAAACTCACAATGGACTTACCATATTTGGTTGTCTGTTGAATGATTAAAATATTTGGTGACACTTTACTTGAGAGGGCAACGATTATGTACCTAGGAACTAATGAGGAACTATGTTAATAAACCATTAATTAACCATCTGTTACTCAAGTCTCAAACCTGATGTCTCAGTGTCTGGAAATATTTCCAGCATGGCTTCGGCTTCGCTTCCCAATGACACACTCAGTAAAGAACTATCCATTTGACATCCACATTCTCTATCTGCTTACCTCTAATTCTAAAAGTTAACTATTAGTTAAATAATATTTGTTCTTACGCTAAGTTAATATAGAGTTCATCATCAGTTCCAATGTAGTCTACTTAGTCATTATTTGTGTCCCCAAAGTATAGTGTTACCAAATATTTTGTATGGTCAAAGAGCCATCTCATACATCAAACTCAAAATGGTGTAAATAAGTGGCCAGTTGTGACTTTGCGATTACGTACCTCCTCAAGGTCATACACTCTCTGAGTGGTCTTGACAGTGACTTGAAGGAATCCAAGGATGCCTCTCACGATGTTGACAATGGTGTCAGAGACTTCAGCAGGGGCGTGGATATCACCGACATGGCCCCTGGCATACTCAAACATGAAGGGCTTGACGAGCTGGGCGGCGATGCGTCGGGTGAGCTTTGGTGAGGCATTAAAGGCAGCCTTCCCAGGGAAGCCGTTGAACTCCTCAAAAGTCAGGTCTGACACCTTTGAACCAAGGGAGCAAAAGGACACAGTTGCGTTATCTACATCGAGGTTTCTTCAAACGATAGGTTGGGACCCAAAGTGGGTTCCGGGTCTGTGTGCGGAGGGTTCCTCATATGATAAGAGTACCAGGATGTTTTAATGTGACTGGGTCCCAGGTTGAGACACACATTTATTCTGTTTGGGTCATGAGTTAGAAATGTTTAAAATCCCATGACCTACATGATTTGAAGAAAATATATATTGTTTAGATAGATCTGCATAAAGGACTTAAATTGATCATAAACATGATTCCCATTGTATTGATGAGGAAACTGAAACTGGACAAAATAAATGGTTGAACCTGACAGTGAAACGTTAGCTTTGTTACTTTGAAAGGTATTGTTCTAGCAGGTTATTGTAATGGATTTCTTACTTGGAGAATGAATGTTTGTGCGGACACACCGATGATTTTGGCCTTGCATATCATTCTCACACCAGATTCTGCAAGGTTTGGCATGCCACGTCCAATATTCACCACTCCTTCATATTTGTATTCGTAGGTTTTCCGAGGGTTCAGGCCTGGCTCTGGGATACAATACCGAGATAACATCTTATTTTTGACATGCATTTTAGTATCTACAAATGGCATTTGAAATTAGCTCATTTCATATTTCTGTTCAAATACAAAAACAAAAAAACAACTTAAAAGACTCACCATAACTGATGCTTTCACATGCTGAAATAAAAAAGTAAAACCAAAATCAAAATCATTTTAAAACTAATGTAAAATTTCTGAAAAAAAAAAGAAACAAAAAAAAAACCCAACAACCCACAAAGTGTTCTTTCAGTTAGAAACCTTGTTTTTCTAAAAAAAAAATTTAAAAAAATAAAAAGTCATTTTCAATCATTAAGAAAAAGGTCTTATTTCAGATTGATGCCTGTTAGTTAAATGTTTAAGTTTATAATGAGTTTTGAAGGGTTTCATGGGCCTTTCATTAAACTTTTTCAACGCATCAAATATCATGTAAACCCCTAAATTCAAGTAAAATAACCAACATTGAAGTAACAAGGTTTAACCATGACAGAGAAGAAAAATAAGGAGAAAGAAAACTTACTGGCCAAGGCCACAAGGCAACAGAGGAGGAGACCCCGCATGGTGATATCCAGTGGGAGGGTACATCACAGATTTTTCCTTTTTATATACCGTGCTTTGATTTGAACGGGAAAACAAGCACACGGGCCCTTGTGGGCAGACCACAGATTAGGCAATAAAGTAAATACACACTGAGTACTTTAGGGACAAAGGTATGTAGGAGAAGTGTCCCCATGAAGACTGTGCTGACCAGGTACAGTGTCACCATGACATGAATGACACATGGAGGACATGTCATGAAACAAAAAGATAAGACAGTTTTGGTAAAAAAAAAACAAAAAAAAAACAAGGGGGCCAACATAATGTAACCTAGTTTGTATAAGCCAGTAAAGCCACACAAACCACAGTGCACACAGGCTTGCATCCAATTAAATCAAGTTTATTTAAAAGAAGTGCAATTATTATAGAGTAGGGATTATGCATATCAATATGCTATTGTATATACTAGAGGTTTAAAGTTTTAAGCTAATTTATGATTTCTTTTCAGGAATAAAAATATAAAAATATTAACTTAGCCTGCGTTGTCTAAAATGAAGACAATAGAATTTGGTGAAAACATGTTTCAGTAAAAAAAGAAAAACATGGAGTAAACAAACTTTCCACAGCTCTTTAATTAATACAATGGCTCTCAGTGGAATATACTCTGTGGTGAAGATTCCAAAATGTAAGCAAGGAGTCAGCCAGGATAAAGAGCAGGAAGCATGCTTGCAGGTTTAACTATGCCAGTCTCCCCTGGTAACATCACCAGGCCAGGCTCTCCTCCAGGCTACAACAAAATCGAGGAGCGTGGTGAATTACTCGTCACGCCAATCTCCCCCGCCTCAGCCTCCAGAGCCCATAACAGAACCCCATTTTGAATCCTGGGGCTGGAGGGTGATGACATCAAGCAGCAATCAGCCACATTTTGAGTGGCTATTCTTACCGCTGTCTTTCAGGGCTCTTACTGATTGCACTAAGGCATCTGTCCCCTGTGTGATTATACTAACAGGCCTGGTCTCCTGGGCTTCATACATCTTTCATTTCAAGCCCTCTTTCACTTAATTTTCTGCTTCCCCTGTTATTTTTTTTGTCTCTGCATCAACCAATAGAGGGCCCCATTCCTCACATATTTTTCTCCAGCTGGTTCATTTGTGTGTCTTATAATATGACCTTTAAGATGAGTGAGCAACTCTTGAGGATGAAGTAGGTTTATGGGTAGTTTGATGAAATAAAGGTATGTTGACTTTTCATTTGTAGATCTGTATAGAAGTGACTTAAACTTTCGACCTCGCTGAGCCAGTGCATGTTCTCCAGAGCGGGAATGTGAAAGAATGCATTGCTGTAGATATTATATATTATAGAAAGTTTTAAACAACTCAGAAGAAGCAGGAATATGTTATGAAACATTTATTTTAATAATTTACAAATCAGTTCCACACACAGTAAAAGATCAAACGGTAGCAAGAAAATAGGCTGCATAAGAGGTCTGAAATGTAAATGATGCAAATAATTGCAGAGGAACTGAATTTATGAGAAAACATATATACAAAACATTTAGTGCCCAGTGTTAAAGGGATGGTTCTGATTTTTGGAAGTGGTATGAGCTTGCTAGTAGTCTAGTTGATGCAGTGCCATCAGCTTTCTCACCGAGTCCTGTGGTCGGATTTCTGACCTGGTTGCGAGAGAACCAGGAAGCTTCAGACAGGCAGCAAACGGGGTCATAAGACAATAAAAGCATTGCCTATGCGTGATTCATGTTGGAACACGGCCCAGCGCATACTGTAATAAGTCACACTGGGGCTAGTTCCAACATATTGCATCGCTATGAAGCATAGGAAATGCTTGAGGCACGCTGTTTTTTGTTGTACATAGTTACAACTTTTGCCTGCATGTTATGGTGTGGATTAACACTTTTTTGTCTCGTGACCCCGTTTGCTGCCTGTCTGAAACTTCCCGGTTTGCTCGGAACTGGGTCAGAACTCCGACCATGGGACTCGGAGAGTAAGCTAATGGCATTGCATCAACTATACCACTAGCAAGTATTTCATACACTTCATGTCCAAAAATCAGAACTATCCGTTTAATCTGCCTAAAAACCAATTTTGTATCAAGAAAATTCCTGAATTCCAAAGCAGACGAGGCAAGATTGTTATATGTCTGCTGTACTGAAGAATCATGCTAAACTGAAAGAATTATGATAAAATGGATGTATAGAAAGGCAGCCTTTCAAAAGAAATACCACATCTAAACATTACTAATGCTACATTAAGTGTTCACTTTATTATTCTTTTTGACTGCATGTGCCTCAAACCATGAAACGTGGGTTATTGCAGAGCTGTAGACTTTTGTACAGTTGGAGGTGTTTAGCCTTCCTGTTGCTTTGGCTCATCTCAGGCATTCGAAACAGCATGGTACATTCTTGAAAAGCCTGTAATACTCCTCTTGAATCTGGAATGCAGGTTGGACAAATACAAAAGGTGGACAAATACATTGTTACATTTACACATTCAGCAGTCCTATTCAAACAGTGAAGTAGAAAGCCACCTTTTGGATCAGGTGGAGAACAACACGCCCCTCAGAGGAGGATTCAGGTTAAACTGTGGCTGTGGATACTCAGCAGCAGCAACAACAATGGAATTCTTCAAATGAAGCCTTGAGACGAAGAACCATATACATCCATTTAGACTTTTTTTTTGCATAGCCCCTGTATTTGCAGGTGTAAAGTCAAGTCAAGTCAAATGTATTTGTATAGTCCAAAATCACAATACATGTGTCAATGGGCTTCACAGGCCCACACAGATACAACAGTCGACAGTCAGAAAAGTCAATCTAAATCACTTATGAATGTGATACATCACCTGAGGACTCAACCTCTACCGTCACTAAAGGGATAGTTCTGATTTTTGTAACCCTAGCCCTATATCCTACCTATCAATGATGTTGTCGATTGGTAGAGCCCTCTCTCAGCACAATTCATGCTGTTCCTCATACGAGCTCTAGCTTGCTAAACAAATGTAAAGTCAGTGGGGTCAGGCTCCTGTCTGTACAGGCTGACTGAATTGGTAACTCCACAGTCCACACAAAGTCAATTTCAGTTACATGCAGTCAGCTTGTACAGACATGAGCTTGACCCCATTGGCCTTGCATTAGTTTGTGACTAACTAGCTGGAGCTAGTATGAGGAACAGCATGGATTGTGCTGAGAAAGGACTCCACCGATCAACAACGTAATTGGTAAGTAGGAAATAGGGCTAGGGTTTTAAAAAATCTGAACTATCCCTTTAACTATAAATGTAAACAACACTTCAACTTACCATCTTTAGATGATTGGATTTGTAAACACTGTTAATCTGAAAACTTTCAAACAGATTTATATGGTTCTTCATCTGAAAGATTCAATTATTCTACTCTGCCAAAGTGCTTCCCCCTTCCCTCCTCTCTGTTGGCAGAGAGGGACTGCTGTGGTTATTACTTTAACAAAACTACTGTTCTGGGATTGAAGGCCTGGGGCCAACTTGATTAACATTTTGGTATGTGGCAAAACACAATAACACATCGATCAAACCGCTGGAGCGCCATGCAGAAATGTCGAATCATAAATAGAGTCGAATTCCTACCTTTCTGGACAAGACACAGAGGAAGATGAAAATGAACATCCCTTGGAAGGCGTTGGTGATGGTGAAGAGATAGGCGGTTAGGGTGGTCTCGTTGAGGATGTGCAACACGCCAAACGTCCAGGTGGCTCCCAACACGAACAGAAGGGCGAGGGCACCGCGGGCACAGGACCTGGCGGCGACCATTTACTATCGGTCATTACACTGATGTCAATACAGTACACTGGTGTTTCCTCCACATTCATTTAGCAGTGGTGGGCTGTCACAGCAAGACATTATCACCACCGCTAGGGAGAGTGGGAAGTTAACAAAGCATTGTAATTAAGCTTAATTTCCCTGAAAGGCAGAAGCAGGCATTGGCGCTCAGTGCTTAGAAGTAGTAGCGCTTGAAACATAATGAAATTATAATACTACGACCTGCTTTAGAACCAAAACTAAGACCGACGTAGGGATGGATGTGGAGCCAACACCAAACATGACCTCCTACCTCCACTGATACAAAACTGTTTTCGAGGAAAACACTATACTGTAGGTGAATATTACAAAAACAAAACTTCTGCAAAAAACTTTTCAACCAAACTACCCCAAAAACACTAGAGAGACGATACCTGATATTTTCATAGTGGCTGATTTCAGGCTTTTTCACAGCGGTATGCCGGTACACTTTGTAGATGATCACTCCAAAAGCAAGGAGATTAACCTGAGTGATGAGAGACCAAAACAAATATGACAAACAAACAAAGATCAAATGAATCCTCCCCTTTGAAGCAAACCATTTCTGAAGCATTCGATGAATGTTTTAGCTCTGATTTTCTTTTTTCATTAGATGAAAAGAGGTCCATGTTTCATTGTCGGCTAATCAGGGGGGGGGTTCTGATCTTACCAGAATGATCAAACACGCAGGCCCAATGAAACTCCAAATGAAGTTGTTTTCTGTGCTCAGCCAACACCTATAATACAAAGGGTTTGTTTACAGCATGTATGCAACGTATTGGCATACTTGAGCATGTACCATCATAGACAAACTCGAATCTCAAACTCAATGATTGATTTAAAAAAGAAAAATCGTATCTTATCTTATCTTATCGTACCTTATCTTATCTTATCTTATCTCTTACACTCTATTGGTACTTACACTTTATTGGTACCATAATACTTGGAGCCAAGTGTAGCGGAGATAGCCACCACCACGGCCGGACTCCCATAGCCGAAGATGTAAAAGTTGCGGTGCAGGAAGCCTTTGTTGTAGATGACACCCACTACTATCAAGTACAGATGAATTCCCTCGATGCACATCCAAGCAAAGGCCGCCAGGAAGAAGTAATGGAGCAGCCCAGCAATGATGGAGCAGAACAGCTGAAAAGATACAATGAGAGAGAGAGCGAGAGAGAGAGAGAGAGACATAGGTTACTAGTTGGCTGCATACCGGTAAGTAATAACAAAAAAATACACTAGCAAAATACAACACTTACCTGCATGGACGCACACTCAAACACATACATAGTACCAACCCACACATACACACACGTGCACACACACATACTGTACAGTACGCACACACACACCATACCAACACACACACACACACATATACCCACCCACTCACGCTCGTGCACACACAATCACTCACATTCCGATTGTGTTCCGACACCTGTGATTTGCGACGCTCCATGGAGCCTGAAGTGCAGCGGGCCAGTGGGCAGCGTGGACACTTACTTTATGGGTGTTCATATTGATCCCCACAAGGAAGATGAACTCGGCCATGAACAGACTGCAGCACAGGTTCTTGTGGATGGTGGTCCTGGTGCTCTGGATCTCGCTGAAGAACCAGAAGGTGAAGATGCACATGGCCAGGCAGATGATGGAGATGATCATCCCCAGCTGGGTGATCCTGGTCAGGACGTTGTAGTGGGCCACCAGCTGACGAGACAAACGGAAAAGTGTGCCGGGTCTTTCAGCGTACAAGTCGTGATTCAAATGGAAACAAATGGGTATCATTGCCATCAAAAATCACAATACGATTGGCATGTTTGCGTTCTCTAGTTCAGTGTTTCTCAGACGGCCCTTGGGTTCATTGTCTCATTCCGGCTTGGTCAGACATTCCAACTAACACAATTGGCAGTGTTCGTGGGTGGGAAGCTGGTGGAGTATTAGTCCAGGTCGTTGCATTAGCGACTCCTACTGGTCGGTCGGGGCACCTGTGCAGCGAGGAGGGGATCCGAGGGAGATAGCATGAACCTCCGCGCACGTTATGCTCTCCTGGTGAAACTCCTCGCTGTCAGGTGAAAAGAAGCGGCTGGCGACTCCACATGTATCGGAGGAGACATGTGGTAGTCTACACCCTCCCAAGACCGACAGAAGATCAGCAATGACCAGGACCATGACACACATGGGGAATTGGCATAACGACGAAATTGGGGAGAAAATTAGAAAAAGGCGAAAAAAAAAGAATCATAGCACACCAATACCAGGATTTCCATGAAAATCCATACACTGATTAAGCATTAAAAATGAACAACATCACCGTTTCTATGCAACACTGAATATGATGCTATTTCCCTAAGAAAATGAAAGGTGTTTACCAGTAATCTTGTCCTTTAAACTACATTTGGGGTGAGAGGTAAAGTGATGTTTTACAGGAGGATTATCTGTTTTGCTAACTATCCTAACCACATTGGATAGCCACATTTCCAACACTAAATGACCAGATGTTTAAATTTTGTTACGCCCCCACTACAAGAATGCACTGGAGCTGGTGATGTTGGGTGACCTGAGCTGCAATACTAAGCTACTTTTCCTCTTTTTAAATGGCCGCTTCAAAATTCAAAATCCCCTGCCTTATCAGAGAGAGAAATCGGTGTTAGAAGACCTTGTTCAAGCTAAAGAGCCTGAATGAACCGCAGATGAAGCTAGGAGCTGTCAGGATCACTGACACACGGAGCTGGTTAGGACACGTCTATTGAGAATACTGGGAAACAATTCGATGTTCGCTCGTTTGCTTGGATGGATTGTTAAGACTGGGTGTTACCCTCACTGAGAATGCAAAGATCTATGATTATGCAAATTGCCAACAAAGACCCATTGATATTTACCAGGAATTCCAAGTTGGCAGCTTATATTCTTTCAAGATAGTGTCAATACCTACTCAGCTTTCTGTACATGCTGAAGCTAAACATGTCAAGTTACCACATATTGGACAATGATAGACCTATTGACCTATTGGTGACATCACACATGCAACTCAGATTTCAGGCAAGTACAGAGCAGCTCTCCCTCTCTAGAGGAAGATTGTTGACAAGTTCTGCACAAATATCAATTTGTATAGTCAAAGTCATGCCTCCGAGAGGACATGTTTTTGAGTGGAGGGGATCTTTTATAACCCATTCATTTTCCTATAGCTGCAGGAGATCCTGGAGAGTGAGAGCAGCAGGAAATGTAGCTTTGGCCAGAGGGCCTTTGCTGACGTGATTTGTTCACACTCTAAGCATGCTAAGAAATGGAGAGAAAGAAAATGGAAAGGGGAGGCAAAGAAACTGTCAAAAAGAAAACGGTTAGTCAAGGGGGTTAAAAAAAAAATTATTAAGAGGGGGTTCACAAGCCAAAAAAGGTTTTGAGAGCCTCTGCTCTAGCTGACTGACTGAGCCCTGAATACGAACTAACTAATTAACCAACACTATAGTTTTTCATTGTGTTTGCTTTTTTTGTTGTTGCTGTAAAAGTAGGTATGGAGTAAAGCAAACCTATAGTTCTGTATTCTAAGATTAAGAAAGTTAAAAAGAAATCGTATTTTCCATCTACCAAGTAAACTCTTCGAGAATATATGTGAATGTATCACACATCTGTGCAGGTATGATTAAAAAAATGGATTCCTCTCTCCTAGCATGTCATGTTATTTTACTTGAATGGATGCCTCAAATTTAAGAAGATTTGGCACTCCATATGTGGATCAGGCCAAACGTTTCATCAGGTTTGGGGTACCTTTCTCACATATTTTCAAAGGTCTACGACTGTAGTTTCTGAGTAGCGGACTTCTGACTTTTCTGCCTTCTGCTGGAGGAGAACTGGGTGTGTTTCTACTTATCTTGCTCCTTTGACTTCCTTTAACTCACATTCACTTAGTTATAGTTATTATTATTATTATTATTATTATTATTCTGTATGTAGCTCAAATTATGGAAATTATTAGGGTGCAGAACTAGCTTTTCTTATAACAGTGTTTTATCATTATTATTATTATTATTGCTGCCATTGTTATTATTATTTTTATATTTTTAATTTCTTTCTTTTACTTTCTAGTTTTTTTATTGGCCAGTTGGGATAATGATAGGGGGTAGATGGAAGGGGATGTTACATCTTGATTGTACCACATACATATGACATACAACTGTATTGTAAGATTAATTGTAAAAATAAATTCAATAGAAAGAACTTTGAAGAATAAAAAAAAAATGGATTGGGGATTTAAAGGTACAATCCGTGACTGCAGTATGATGCCCTCAATGTATCAGAATATTTTCTGGATTGTAGCTTTAAGCTAGGATTTATTGTTACTTGTTATTGTTACTCACTTGAAATACCTCCTCCTGATATATGTCTTATGATTTTATACTCATTTATCTTGTTCACACTGTGATCACACATTTTCCTCCAATGTTTGAGGAACATGTTATGCCTTTTATCTATTTTAACACGAGAAATACAACACTACCTCATTTTAATCAAATACATGGCACTCTGCAACTCCCCCACACGGTCTCAGCTCTCAGTGTTATTCATTCCAAAGGAGCAAATACAATGTTCCTGAATTATACAACCTTCGTCTGGTATCCTTCAATATGTCCATTGAGGTGTTCAAGGATATCTGACAAAGGTTGTGGGACTGGAACATTGTATTTGTTCCTCCTGAGGTTTGTATTGTTTGTAAACAGTGAAATTAAAAAGACCTGTATTTTGTGTTATGAAAGTTGTAATAAGCAAATTTTCTGAAACCTGTGTAAATACATCTATAATTATATCCCCGAATGACAGTGTTGGGGATATTATGGATTTGCCCTGACTGCCGCCGCCACAGAGTTTTTGTGTTAGCGCGATAACTTGAATAGCTTTCATTCAATTCTTTCAAATTTGCTGTGCAGATTTATGACCCCTAGAAGATGAACTTTATTGATTTTGATGACCCCATGACCTTTCCTCTAGTGCCCCCATCAGGCCAGACTTTCAATTTCTGAATTAGTGTATCTCTAACAGCTTTCATCTGAATCTTTTCAAATTTGCGGTGCACATTCATGACCCCAAGAGGAAGAATCATATTGATTTTGATGACCCCATGACCTTTCCTCTAGCACCACCATTAGGCCAAATGTTCAATATTCAAATTAATGTATCTCCTGATCTGATTTCAACCAAACATGCCACATATATTTGCCTTACCATAGCAAGGAGGCCAGTGAAGTTCTGAGTCATCTGGCCTTATGGTGGCGCCATTCTCATAAAATCGATGGCTTGAATTAGGGGCATGGTCACAAAAGGTGGACCGAGAATTCGGGCCATTCGGGGATATACATGTCTAGTTGTCCTCATTCGTTGTTATTGTGTTAAAACGAAGGGTTCGGCTAAAAGCCATTGAGCGGCAAGGGGGTTGGGTTACGGTGGCAAAAATGGGAAGAGGATGACCCCCAAAATCAATTCTGGCTGAGAGGGGCCCCGAAAGGCAAGGAATGCCTCTGTTTGCTCCAGCAATATTTCCTATTGTACGTCCACTTACATTGGCGCGTCCAGAGGACATGAGGATGGCGAAGTGTGTGAGGTGGTTACAGGAGCATGTGGTGGCTGTATTGTTGACGAGGACCTGCTCACAACCGTGAGTTGCCCAGTGTCCCTGCAGGGTCGCTGGGTCGTACTCCCAGAAGGCACACTTTGTCACGTCTGCTTTAGTGTCTATGGGCTTTTTTTAGGGGACAAAGAAAGAGAAAGAAGTTGTTTAGAACAGGGCTGGTATTTGAGTAGCTACACAGTAAAGAGAAGATGTTTAGAATAGGGCTGGTATTTGAGTAGATGTCCATATTTCCATATGTCCAATGCAGCTTTCATCATAATAATGGTGAAAATAAATGATAGCCCGACCAAAAGTGGAGAAATTGACATTTTAAAGCTTTTGCTGAGGAAAATTAATCTCTTTATAGACACTAATGACAGGTTCCCAGTACAAATTGCTCATGATTGCATCATTGCTGTATATTGCAATGATTTTCTTTTTCTTTTTTTTCTTTTTTTTATCTGACCACATCTCACATTGGCTTCAAGATGCATTTGCAAAAAAATGAACGGCAATCATTACAATGTAAATATAAGTAGGTCAATTATAGTTTACTGTTGATAATATTATTACAAAATAATATTATCTAACCAAAAATGTTACCCGTTTTCATTTTACTGAGTAAACATAATATCTACAAGAAAGTCCTTTCCTTTATTATACCATTATTTTACATTACACAGAGGCCATTTCTAATGGCTTGTTTTATTTTATGATTCCAGGCAAGGTCCATTAAAGTGATAAGTCATGGCATGGAAAATGTGTTGGGATCTCAGTGGTGTCACTTTTGTAAATGATTTTAGTGAAATAAAAGTGTACTGCCATCAATTCTAGCGCAAGCTATTCCTGGTACATGCCAAGACTCAACCTCTGCTTGTCCGGGAACTCGATGATAGTTATCAGAGTTAATGCTTGAAAGGAAAAAAAGGTATTTTACTCTGCACAAAAGTGTATGATTATGGACTGCACCTTCAAATTGACAAGGATGTGTGTCAGCAGAATATTTGATGATGTCTCTTTTCATGGAGTTTTGAATCGGATGCTATTGTATGTACAGCAGAAGCTAATGTGTCTTTGAATTATATATCACACAACATTCAGAGCCAACAGTAAGCTATAAGTGCATCTCAAGTAGCAGAGAAAATAACCCCCAAAATTTTTTTTTTAACAATTGGTATTTTCCTTGAAATGATGGACAGTAGAGTACTACGGTGCAGGAAAGTTAGGAACAAAAACTGTGCAGTCAGCACCAGCCCCCTCAGCGTGGGCTTAATCTCTCTACCTCATTGTGTCTGAGAGTGAAGGTGATATGGTCGAGCTGGTACACGTCAGCAGGTTTGATGGCTGCCGCGACGACTTGAGAGTTGACAGTGATTTCCCCTGTTCCCGCGTAGCGCGAGTAGTCGGTGACTCCGGGGTCGGCGCTGGGCTTCAGGATGTCACCGATGCTGTTGTAGCGTACAAACACCACTGACACACTTCCTGATGGGCAGAAGGGAAAAAAAAGACAGGAAAGGGTGTGTTATCCAACTTTTTTTTTAAGTCAGTCACTGTGGTAACTTACAGTAACTGAGGTTCAATGTCATGGAAGACCGAAAAACCCGGCTATCTCTCAACATTTTGCAATGGTGAAGGGTGCAGAAGCAGTGTTCCTTTTTAAGTATAGTAAAAAAAAAGAACAATTATACTTTGTAAAAAAAATACTAACCCTAACCCTCATAAAAACAAATGCAGATCAAGGCATGTTGATGTTGTAGATTTCAAAAGTCATTATTTAGAGTGTATAATGAGATTTAAAACCACCAATGGTTTTGGTGTTGTGGGCCTTCCTCAGGGTGTTGTCTTTGGGAGGCGCAATGTTGAAATATGGTGGATTTTTGTACTATACAGAAGTATAGTTTTCCTTTTATTTTTAATAAACACCCATTGTCACCTGTAAATCTTTATTGAAATCTTGATGCTCTCCATGAGTTATTGTCCTTCTCGAATCAGTTTCTTTTTCATTACCGCACATGGAACAACAATATATTTCAAAGCCCTCTCACCATTCCTTTGGTCCTCCGGTCTCGATTTTGGTGTGAGACTTATATGATCTCCTCCCATGGAGACGGTCAGCTTGGGCTTTTTTATCTGATCAACATCAAAGGTGAAGAGCTTCAATTCTGTGGACGAGATAAAAGAGATGATAGGATTAAAAGAAATTAAAATGTCCCAGTTATCCCAAACTGCACTTATCTGCAATAATCATAGACTGGTCTGAAAGGACTGTTCAATATGATTTGAGTGTCTATAAAAACTCTTTGTGCAATGATGACTAAATCTCACCAATCTCACTATCTTTGACTTCCAGACTGGTTGTAGTTTTGTAGTTGCTGGCCAGAGCCAGGGAGCTCTCCTCGACTGTGTGAAGTAGTTTAGTGATAGTGTAGTCTCTTTGCTCCTCCTTGATTCTGCTCCAAGCTACCAGCTCATCCTTCTCAACCAAGTTGTTCACAGCTTTCACCAGTTTCTGTTTGAAAAGGAGATAAATTTCCTTTAGAGTGGAAAGAACAGAGCCTTTAGTATAGAATGTTGCATTTTACGTGTAGTAGCATACCCTTGGAAAATTACTGTTGTTTACTGCTTTTACCTGAGGTTATACATTAATGTGTTTATTCATTTGTATTTTCATCGAGCAATGCTGTTCAGAGAAGCCAGTATTTTCTTAACCTGACCCGCCAGATTGTGTGTTAGACAGAACCACCTGGGACGTCTTCCTTTGAAACTGTTTAGAATAGGGCCAAAATACTCTATACTTAGAATAGGGCCAAATCTAAACCATGCCAGTAGTTCCTCAAAGGACGCTGACTGATCCAAACTACTGTTGTAGTGCATAACTTGAAGCCCGACACTTGTGTGATCTCTAGTATTTTATTTCTGTTCCATACATGCAAAGCTAGCGGCAGTTTGTGTCATTGGTAATGTGTAGTGTAGTTAAGTGGGTCATGTGATAGAAACTGCAACATGAGAACTACTTAAGAAAGTTCATGGAGGGCAAATGTTGATGTAAACTTTTAGTGAACCCTACTGTCAGCCTATAGACCTCTCATGTCTGATGGGTGATAACTGAGTTACGCCAAAACTAGCTTAGCATTGCCACACAGATCCCCCAACGTCACCAGCTTCAGTTGATTCTCGTACTGAGGGCATGACGAATTTGTAACATCCGGTCATTTAGTAGCAATGTGGCTCTTAAAATTAGGCTAGTTAGCAAAACATATAATCCTCCTATAAAATGTCACTTTAGGGGAGCCTGATGACGGTTCTAACACATTTTGCATAACTACACAAAAACTCTTTATGGCACACATCTTATTTTCCTATATATGGTTCTTATGTCTGTCTACCAATAAATTCTAGCTTAAAAACCTATGTACATATTTTATATTGTCTCGAATTTCTTTGTAAAGACAAGGAGCCCCTGCCATGGACAACAGTGCCCTGGGGCAGTTGTAACACTCTTCCAGGTTAAGGAGGTTCATCCTTTGGTCTATCCTCCACAACAAGCAGGTTAAAAAACAGATACAATGAATTTATAAAATATATTTTCATTAATTATAGTCTTAAATTACAACTACTGTATTGTACTGCATTATCAATTTCTTTTTTTCTTAGTTGCATGCATATGTTACATGCAGTTGCAGTACAGTTGTAACACTGTGTTACATCCATCCCTGGCTAAGCACTTGACACTTAATATATATCTAAATATCACAAAAAATATATCACCTTTTAGAAGACAGATCATTGATAACAACCATCTAAGTTTCATTTGATTGTCAAGGAGATCCAAAAAACAATGTAGGGTAAAAACAAAAACAAAAATGCATTATCTCCATTATTTTCTGAAAAGAGATGAGCAGAATGAGCAGTGCGTTTTCCCACACAGAAAGACGATGATACCACACATGTTCAGTGCAAATATTGGCTCTCTAGGTTGTGTTGCAAAGGATTTATCAAGCGTGTTAGATTGTACTCTGTTACAATAATACTAAGGCTCCCCTACTTCTCACCCCAAATGTAGTGTAAAGGACGACATTACTGGTAAAGGGAAGAGAAAACACTTTTCATATTCGCATTAGGCAGAACAAAAGGAACCTGTGTGTCATGTCCCCCCTCAAAATAACGATACTACACGGGACAAGTTGAAACAGATTGATGTTGCTTGTGGTGGAAGTCGGGCAAGTCGGGAAGCAAGTGCACGGCGCGCGAGAGCTCGTTGAACTGCTGTGTTAAAAATAGAACGAAAGTCAAGTTTAAAGTTTATTATCCTCTTTGCCATCGTTGTCACGTCGTGGTGCAAGGGCGAAACTGTCAGGAGTTTCTTTGGATGTTCCAGAATCTATGAACATTTTACTCTCCTGCAAGTGTATTAACTAACCTACAGCTAGCACAGGGGCACGTGAGAGAATGAGAATAGTGTTCGTTTCTTGCAAACTAGCTACAGTATTCGAGCTAGCGTTTCTTTGTTTTTGTTATTAAGTGTGTCTTACTGCGTTGCGGGACATTGTGGTAATGGACTGAGATTTGCCGTGATAACGAGGTGTTCAAGGGGGAGCCTGCCCTGCACACGAGGGCAGTATGAGGCCTGGAAGTAATGCGCCGAGTCGCCAACGCACATGCATTCGAATTTGCTGTGGTTTACTTACTCTCTGTATACGTGAGTAAACCGATTAATGTGGATTGATACATGCGCGCCACTGCATGGTACCAAACAGTGCACAAACGAAACCCCGGGGTTGTTTTCCTTTAGTTAGTTGTTTTGGTGTAATGTGTTTTCATCTTTTTTTTTTTTTTTTTAAACAACTGACATTTAAAGGTGTGTCTGGGCTGCCTAAATCGATGGTGTCAAAGTGAGAGCATTTGGTGGTGTTAAAATAAATGGCAACTTCAGGCCCTATTCACAGTGGCCATTTTGACATGTCATCAGGTAAACACAGGTGTTATTAGTAACATTAATTATGGTCCCATTCCATTTAGGTGTGTAACAGCCATTCCAGTGAGACACCATGCACAATACCCCGGCACACCTAAATGGAGCACCATGATTGATGTTATTAATCACACCTGTGTTTACCCTGCAATAACATGTCAAAATGGCTCCTGTGAAAAGGGCCTATTGTAGTTAAAGATACACATCGGTCTGTGCATTTATAATGTAATTGCATACTTTTCTATTGAACTTAGTGCCACTAGTGGAAAAGTTGATCTAGAGCCCTGCCTATGTATATTATGTAAATGAACATTTGGTGGGAGGGCTACATACACTTTGAGTAAAATAAGTTCATAATAATCAAAGTAGGGCTGCCCCCTCTGAGTCAATTAGTCGATTAATTGGTCAGTTTGGCATTAGTTAACCAAGGCTAGTTGTTAGTTGTTAGTTGATGAGTCGTTTCGTTTTTTTTTTCAATGCTTTTTTCCAAGCTGAATGAATTTTCCTGAAACATGATCTCTCGTAAGCACTAAATTCAAGGTCGATCTGCATGATTACACGTTGGGAAACACAATATTGCAGATTTGTCAATGCTATCAATTAATCTTACACCTGGTCTACATTGGCCACGTCATTCTAAAAGCTTGAAACTGGAAAGCAAGGTATTGGCAACAATAGGGCTCTATCAGAATCAGGAACGTTTACATGTGTATGCAAGAAAAAATAGACGCAAAGTGTAAATAACAGCAAGACAGAGCGGCATCTGTGTTGGAGCTGAGGCATGTGCCTACATGGTAATAATGATTTTTAATGTAGACCAGGCTTTAGTCGACAAGTCCTATGACTATTAGACAACTAAGAATTTCATGAGTCGAGTACAGCCCTATGTAGATCGAAGTGGAACGTGTTTGATACACGATAATTCGAAGCCATTTCAAAGGATAATGACAGGTGATCACTTGAAAGGGCTGGATTTCGGAAAGGGGGTTTCTGTATCTGCGGCGAGGGGGACAAACAGTAAACAAAGATTACGGTCAGAGTCGAGTTGATGATGGACGGTTCAGCGGCGTAATCCCTCTCCTGCCCGAGACTCCACATGGACGTGGATCGAGACAACACCTCCACGTATGAGATCACATCCACCGAGGTCAGGTCCCCTGCCGTCTGCCGGGCGATTTCCCGCAGTAAGCTCTGGGGTTCTGTGAGGTTGCTCATCTTCAAAAAGAAAAGACAAGAGTTTTTTTTGAAATAGTTATTTATTTATTTATTTTTCTTTTTAATGAGGTCACATTTTTCTGCTCCGACAGAGGCCTCCCTAAAGAGGAGCAGGATCTGGATCGTAGGCTCTTCTTTGAACTGAGCCAATAACTTTATCAAAGAAGGGGGTATGTCGGCGTGACTGAAGCAATACTAATTAAAGTAGGAGGAGTAGACCTTGACATCAGACCGCTGTGTAGCGTGACATTTTCTTTTGTTTATTTGTCAGATCGGTAGTGAAAGAACCTCCCGAGCACTCTCGCATTCTTGATACTTCACCTTCATGTATTCTTTACATATAAAGGTGAAGTAACATAAATACCGGTGTGTCCGGGTGGTATAGACTATATTTCCCAGTTCTGTCCTATGGCCTCTCGCTCAGAGAACTGTGAACAGAAGCGTGTGAATTTGATCAAAGTATTAATATTGATCCTCCAGAATGCTTAATGGACGAACCTTTGTCCAAAGCAGTCTCCTGTAATGTTTATCTTAACTTTTACCAATAGAGGGCAGTGTTATCATACCTTTTTTCTGCCATCCTTGGTTGGCAAGTCCTGTAGTAGAGTAGAGGTACTTACATATTCAATTGTTTTGTTGACAGTCTGTGTGATGCACCCAGTGCTGTCATGGCAATCTTTCCTGGGGTGTTCTGAAAAATGAATAAATAATTAAAAGAAAAAGAAATAAATTACCAAAGGTGCTTTTTTGATTAGTAACTTGATATTCATGATTTCTACAGCAAAAAGGGTTGCTACTGTTCTGTTATTGCTGAAATCCACTGATGATACTGAGGCTATATATCATTCTCTGTTATCACAGTTGCTGGAAACATAAGAACATTTGGCATTGCATCGTTTACCTGATGCATTGCATCAGAGCTTCCTCACAGATATTAGTCTGTTGGCTGACATCCAGAGTGTGTGCATGCAAGAGGAAGAGAGTGTGTGTGTGTGTGTGTGTGTGTGTGTGCTCATATGCATATGCATGCTTGTGTAGGCCTCTGTGTGTGTGTGTGTGTGTGCTTGAGAAAGAGAGAGAGAGAGAGACGGTGTGTGTGCTCATACCGTATGCATGCTTGTGTGTGTGCTTATGTCTGGGCGTGCACACACACATGCTTGTATCCATATACATACCTTTACATTTGATGCCATTCTCAAGATGAAAGCTCTTTGGGCCTGAAGTTGGGATGTAATCCCGTTGACAGGTGCAGTAGTAGGATCCATTTGTATTATGGCAGTGTGAGAATGGTCCGCAGATCTGTCCAGTCTGGCATTCATCAATATCTGCAAGGCACAAATTGATCACTTTGTTACTGTTTCTATGAATTAATTCCTTTGAGGGAGAGCATCAAGTTATTAAATCCTGGTCTGAGGCATAAAAACGTATTTTTCTCGAAGCAAGTGAAACAAGTCTGCCAATGGGGTGAGATCCGTTCAATACAATTCAACTTATTTCATTTTTCACATTTCTAAAAACAAGTGACCATATTTTGAATAATTACTCCGCTTGTTTCAATATACTGTAATGAGATTTTGCAAATTCTTGAAATTTTAAGATGCAATACAAGATGAAATAATGTAAATATGAATGAAGATGGAGATCTGACCATGAATGAGATGTAATACACTGCAAAAAAAGACAATCTTAGCAAGGGATTTCTTCTCTTATTAATATTCATCATGTTTATTTCAAGATATTTCAATCACATTTTCTTACTGCATATGCAGATACGTTTCAAGAAGTTGGATTTGTTTCATGATGATATGACTGGTTTCAACAACTAATCACTAAACCAGAAAAAAAATATATTAAAACAAGTATCATTAATTTCACTTGTTGAGAGTAAGACTAGGCAAGCCTAGTTAAGCCGGACCCGGCCACGACACTGGGGAGTCATTCAGTCA
Organism: Parasudis fraserbrunneri; assembly: GCA_900302295.1. Classification (NCBI taxonomy): domain Eukaryota; kingdom Metazoa; phylum Chordata; class Actinopteri; order Aulopiformes; family Chlorophthalmidae; genus Parasudis; species Parasudis fraserbrunneri. The sequence goes on from OMKL01136700.1 coordinate 20,429, forward strand.
GTCAGTCAGTGAGGGATGTTTGCTATTGTAGGCCAGTCCTCTGGGTCCAGCAAAAAAAAAATTTTTAGGCACTGTGAACCAAATGAAACCCAAAACAATACTTGCCCTGCCATGGTAAAAAAACAAAAACATTACTTTTCAGGTAGTTTTCTAGCTTTAGATGGTGTTAAAAGGACCCACATTTCCTCTAAGGACAGTTTGTTTACTCAGTTATGAAAATAAATAATAGAAATATGCATCACATTCCTTTAGTCATTCTTATCTATGAAGTAGCTGCAACATAAAAAAAAAACTAAAAAAAATGCTTGCACATAGCTGGGCCACAGATAATTTAATCAAATTACCCTATGTACTGTACTTGCAAGTTCACTCATACTCGCTCAAACTCGCAACATGTAATCACACACCAAGCACACTCTTGTTTGTTGTACCGGTGGTATTATAGTCTGGGATGATCTGCAAACAAAACCTTTACAGCCCCACTTGTATAGTCAAAACATTTTATCTGTAGACTTGCATGTCCTTCTTCTGTTCTTTTATTTTGATAAAGCTGCTGTGGAGAAGTTATACATGATTTCCATTTAGAGTTTCCATGGTAGCACATTTGATGACAATTCAGCAGAAGAAGACTATACTGGAGGCGAGTGTTTTAATTACAAATTGAGCTATAAACGTTGATTTTTATAAAGCTGGAGTGAGTTTTCTTGTTCACATTCCTTACCAGACTATAGCCTGTATAATACAACAAACAAGTACTGTAGGTGTGCTTGGTGTGTGGTTACATGATACAAGTTTGAGTGAATATGAGCGAAACGCCAAGTACAAGGAAATTGTATGAGATTGTCTGCAGCCCAGGTATGTGCAAGCAAGCTGGGACACTGTTATGGCTATTTCTGAGGAACCATTTCATTCCATGAGGAACATTACCAGTGCATTCGGTGCCATCATTGGGTTGGAAGTGGTCTGGTCCAGATGATGTGTATCCCTGAACACAGGCACAGTAGTAGCTGCCCTCTGTGTTCGTACAGTTCCCTTTATCTCCGCAGATATTTGTCACATTTTGGCACTCATTGTCATCTGGAATGAGAAGAGGATAGAAACTAAACTGGGTCAGAAACATTCATGTAGTACAGTGTACTACTCAGGGTTGGGATCAATTCACTCTCAGTCCAATGAATCCAGCAAGTGGATTTTCATTCAAATTCAAATATTGAAAAACTTTCTGTAAGAAAAGGTTGTTCTGTCCAACCTATTAATGGATGTTCTATCATCAACAAGTAAATGGCAACTTTTGTTGAGATTTTGAATTGATTGTACTTGTACTGGGTAAAAATAAAAATTGTAAAAGTGGCTGGATGCAGGGCCATGTGTGTCACAAGTCCAGTCTAGGGACCCCTCTTTGAAAGTGTTGCTTTTGTCTCGGATGTGGTCTCGGATGTGTCGTAGGCTTGGTCTCTTCAATAATGTTTGTGTTGCCTGAGACGAATGCCTGAGAATATTATTCTCTAAGGAAATATAAAAAGTCAAAAGGCGACTTCTCCATTGTTCTGTCTGCACAGTGTGATATATTCTGCGGAAATAGAAGAATTTAGAAATGATTTATGGTCTCAAATAACACCCAGCTTGCTTTGCTCTTACTCTTGACTTTGACTTGATGAGGCCCTTCTTGGTGATGTCTTGGGTTTGACTATGGTCGCCTCCAGTAACTTCCATTGTGTTTTGATTTTTGATTTGATGAGAATTTTTGTACATTTGTAATTCCTCAATTGTTTGCCAAATATATCTATTATGGGAAATTCTACCATAAAGAAAAATTCAACTCATTTTTGATTTTTGATCACTCTCCTTGTGTGTTTTTGGTAGGAGTGGCAACCTTTGACTGCCATTGTCTGATGCCCGCAAAGGAGCATCAATGTACTCCTTTGTAAAGCCTGAAGCTGGAGCATGTGCAGTAGTTTAGGGCTATATCTCTAGATATGTATAGAGCTGACTGTGAGCTCATTTTACTCTGTAGTAAAGCAACTTTTCTACAAATACAAGAGAGACCTAGAGTGGAATTCCCCTTTAATAGAATCCATTTCCCCCCAGGCAAAGAAATTAGACTTAACGTTCAATTTCCGAGCACTTTGGAGTGGGTTCTTCTTCTGCTGTGCCCCAGTGAGTGGTCTGTAAGCTCACAGAGTCATGGGTCACTGCTGTTCCACCCCCACTATCAAACAGACCTGCCTTTCTTAGATTTTCAATATGGTGGAAGTGACCTGGTAAGAGTTTCCACTGTTGTGTTCCATTTGTCTAGATATGATGAACACACCGCTCTTCCTCCCCCACTGCACCTAGTGTACAAAGTGTGCCCAGGAAGGGATATCCTTTTGCTCCCAGAAATGGGAGGAGGTGACAATATTCAAAGGGGAAATGGGACCATAACATTCTAGACCCTTGAACCGTCATTGTTACACAAAACACAGTGCCGACAGGAATTTCATAATGAAATTTGATGTCTTCCTTTTTCCCTTCAGAATAGAGCTGCGATTTTGTAGCTCAGTGGTTGGAAAATGAATAGGATATTAAAAAAAGAGCCTTCTCGTTTGATTATGTTCTGTCTTTGATCAGCCTCTGCTTTGTATACATTCCCTGAGCTGTGAGATTGGGTAGAACATAACGGTACTCGATATTAGTAACTTTTTAAACAAGACACTTAATCCTTGATTAAGTGCAAAAGCGGTAATATGGCATGAAATAACTGAAGGTGGAATCGTTCAATGTGAAGTAGGATTACTTAATTTGATGTCTTCACACATCCAATGAACTCCATTATTGTCTATTCATTCCCATAAGTAAGAGTCATTAATCTCATCTTAATTGTGCCATTTTCTTTGGAATTCATCTACTACGCTGTTTATATTACTCACAGTTTAATTTACATTTGGCCCTTGAAATATGTAAACCCCACTGTGATTGTGATCGTGTCAGGAAATAAGAAACGTTCCAGGAATTCTAAGCAAAACCGGCCCAGAAACATAACATGGGCAACAATGCTGGCTGAAAGACAAAGTTGGCCATTAAATATGTTTTGTAACACTGCTGCAAAGTGGAGATAAAAGTTTTTTTTCACATTGCAATGTTTTCTCTATGATTAACACATTTAAGCGGTTGAACCAATTAGTTTTCCTTGTGCAGATAAAATTCCTAATACATTACAAACTCCCATTAGGTTTGTGGTAATGATTAATGATTTGCTACCAAAATACACAGCACGTCTCAAAAGGGTATGGTACACAAGATGACTTAATATGGCTATTTTGGGAAGCCCTTCTTTAGTGCTACGTGTGAGTATGGACAAATAAGATAATGAGCTGGGAAACATGAAACTGAAAGGGTGTCAAATGGGAAAAATGTGTCACGTTTGCCATTAAATACACTAATAATACAAGGGATCTCTAATTTCTTTTAGTTATTGATAAATTTTTTAGTTATCTCTTATGAGCTGAGGCTAGTTATTTAATCCAATTCTCTGTGTCATAGTTAAACTAACAGTTACATCTGTTGGTTTTGCTACCTCTGAACAATGTAGGCTATGTGTTACACATATTCAAAGTAATAGTTATATCAGAATAGTTGACATTTTGAAATGCAATAATACGTCAAGAGGAATGGTGCATACTAGGGCTGGAAGGTATACCGAATATGAAGGTATACCGTCATGGATCCATGCAAAGATATGGATTTTTACCATACCGTCATCCATGATATATATAGTAAAACAAACATATGTTTAAGTTAATTAAATAAATAAAAAGATTCCTTGCAGCAGTATTAGAAAGTAAAAGAAAATATACCATTTTGAATGAAAAAGCACCATGGCAACTGTATTACAAGATAAAGACATCACATTGTAATTTGTACAGGAAAACTATATCATCAAATACCATTATACTGTCAAAACTCGATATGGTGATATCTTTTTGGCATATCGTCCAGCCCTAGTGCATACTGATTAATGTCAGTGCAAAAACTATTGATTTTTACGATGAAACTATTAAGTTATTTGATTTGAGTACTGTACCTAGTTATCTCCACGAACAAGGATGAGTAACTTTTAACCGCCTACGCTGTAATTACTTAGTACTGCACATGCCACCATATTAGCAATTCTTATTATCAAATGAGTCCAGTTATTTATAAACTACTGCTGTGGTGCTTCTGTCTGTACTGCTGCCCTGATGGCTTTTAACTACTGTTGACAATTGGTCAAAAACAATTTGTTGAAGGCTTCTGAAAATACAAAAAATGATAATATAAGTACACATCTCGACAGCTCCCACATGGACAGAAGGCTTAAACTAGGTTGGTTGTATGTTTGTTGAACAATGTAAACATTTTATAGCTGTGGGAAATACAAGGAAAATATCCTTCTTCAAACTCCATTACATTTTTCGGAACCTTGCAGCGTCTAGTTATTTTTGAGGAAAATTATTTAACATACAAAACGTGAGTAGATGATGAAAATAGTACATGTTCAAAGTTCACAGCCATAAGCTCTTGTTTAAGTAAAGTCAAATTGTAAGAACCTCTATTCACCATTGCAAAAGGTTGTTCCGTCCCCAGTATATCCATGGTTACAGAAACAGGCGTCGTTGGATCCATTCAGGGCATTACATGTTGCAAGTTGATGGCAGGAATCACAAATGTCAGAAAACCTGCATGGGTCCATGAGGCTGCAGAGCCATGCTGGGAGAAAATAATTATTACTGAATACATTATTACTTCTGACAAACACAAAACGGAAGGGAAGAATGGAATGCCAGGTCATCTATTCAAAGGAAAAGTACAGGTGAGAACAAATAAGCACCTATAAAATAATAGGTAAGATTGAAAATTGAATTTGAAACGGAGGTCATGTACCCAAACTGCTGTACTTTTGACAGCCAAAACCATCAAAGTTACTGTAAAAAGGCCAAGCTACTTTCAGACAGCTTCTACTCCACTGTATCCTGGAAACCCTCAAGTACATACAAGTATGTTAAATTGAGTGTCCTGCTGTGCCTGTATCTAGTATATGAAAGGCTGCACTTACCTGTTATAAGTACAAGTTTCATTGGAGACTTGAGCAAAGACTCCATTCTTGCGCGGGGTCAGGTCTACTTTTAGCTGGGACTGTGTGGGGATTGCTGGCGTGACGTGGGCCATTTCCTTGCATCAGTCTTCCTGTTTCCCGAAACCTGGCCCTTCCTGTTCTGGTCTTTAATCAGCTTTCACAAACACCATCACATCACAATGCAGCCCAGCACAGTTACAGTGTCTCTTAACTGGGCATGGCTCTATGACACAAAATACCGTATAAACTTGAGATTTTGGCATCTTGTTCGTGTTGAACTCTTTATGCGGTATTGTTGACATTGTGATTCTGGCGGCCATTTTGCTTGCCCCAGTGCCATTGTTCTCAACTGAACACGTACAGTAGTCTGTGTAAACACAGGCCAAAACAACACCAATTGACTTCAGTGAGGGACGATCCCCTTCCTTCCTTGAGGCCTGTACACAAACACGTGTGCGTTCCAGTGCTGTGTGTCTCTCAAATGCTGCCTCGTCAGTCTTCCTCAGTATGAGACCTCAATATTTAGAATCCCTCCGGGCAATCTTTGCAACACTATCAAACTGGTATTTGAGGGGATTATAGGCCTTCCAGAGTATTCTGAGCAGTTTTAATTCTAAAGCAATGAAACTTTTGATATGTACTGTTGGATTTGATAGATGTAGGCTCGATGTACTGTATTATCTCTCTTGTCATCGTTTTTATAAGTTGCGACCAGGGAGACTGTTATGAACTACTGAGTAGCATGATAAGTCAAGGTGCACACTCTGGTTGGACTGCTTTGCTGTCCGTTCATTTAAATGTACGCATAATCAATGCATCACATTGTTTCAGCCCTGAGAGAAACTGTTTCAAAGATACAGTACTAGCTTCCTTTCATCAGTTCTGTCCTTCAGACATGCGAGTCAGTGATTGTTCAATACTGCATGAGTGAAAAATGACATTGTAATGTATTTGAGCTCAGGCTTTCTACCGCATGTAGCAAAAATGAAATGAATCATTCTAGCACTTGATGCTAAATGTTTTCTTGTGTCGTATTTCACTCTATATTCACTAACATTACAAACATCAATAGACACTCCATTACACTCCTATATTGAATAGCCTGTGTGCCACTTACCAAGCTGTTGAAATATTGTTCAGTTTGCCATTGTTCACATTTCTATAGCAGCGCGCAGCCCTAAAATGATAGTGTATTTCTATCAACATGGTTGAAATAACAGTCATGGTGTATAAAACGGCAATACAAAACCAAAAGATAAGGCTCCTTTTGTCTTCTGTTTCGATACCGAGTGTGTCTTTGATGATAAGCAGTGAAAACAACACAGTGGGTGAATTTATTTTTGGTCATTTGACACTGGTCATATCCAATTTACCCCTTTCTCTGTGTGGGGAAATGGACATGGGTGGGCCTTGGTCAGAGTGGCAGCGCTCTCCTGGTGAACTGCTGACTCACAAAGGACGAAAAAAAAGGAAAAAGAACCAGCAGCCTTTCGTGACAGGCATTCTGTGAATATTAACGCCGCAGAATCGTAGTTTCTTTTTTTTCTTTTCTTTTTTTTTTAAAGACTGAATAGAACTGGCGGTGGCAGTTATGAAACAGGTGAATTCAAGGACTTTGAAACAGTGTGACAACAAGCCCAAGAGAAGAGAGTGGGGGATTCAGGTGTGACAGAGGTTCTATTCACGCCATCCTCTCCCGAGGAACACACAAACACACATTCACTGAAGAATAGTTCCACTTGTAAAAGAGAGAGAGGGGTTCTTTGTCGACTGTATCGCAATCTGTGGAGGCAGTCTGAATCGCTCGGGCAAGGCGTTTCAGTTTTATTGCTGAGAAAAGCAGCTGCGTTGAATCACACGCATTAGAATTGCTTCACGTTAGTGTCCTGGGAAAGTGTGTTTAGTTGAAAAACACATCTGAGAGTCTTGCTGTGACACTCTTCCCCGACGGTGAGGAAGGAAGATAATGTTGTATGGAACAAACCTGGGCTGATTGCACTCTCTTCCCTCTCAGCCTTCTTTTTTTTTTTTTTGACTCAGGAAATCTCTCATTTACTGACAAATTCTTAAAGCTCTCTCACAGGAGCACAATAACATTCTGAGAAGAAAAGAAAAAAACCCACCTATGCGGGAAAGATCTCTTCTTCCAACTGTGGGAATGGCAATCTTGTGTAAATGTTTTGTCTCCTCCTATCCTCTTACATGGATATGTAAATTTACGATCTGAGTGTACAGTGGCAGAGTCTTTGTGCGTGTACTGTATGCGTCTGTGAGCTAAACCACGGGTGTTCGTGAGACATTCATGGGAGACGTTGAGACTTCGCCGGTTTACAGCCGAGCGGAGGAGCTGTTTTTTTGACACCTCGCGCTCTAGTTTGTTCAGACGTTGCCCTCGTGCTCAGCCGTGATGGGAGGCCTGAATGCAGGTTTGCAGATGGCGGCGGTCGTCTCGTGACCTCGAATCTCTTGAATATCTCAGTACAAAGGGTTAAACGGACAAAAGCGAGTGCGAGTCGTCAGGTTGGGTGCACCCAGCTGGCACAGGAGCATGGGGTGACACTGCAGCATCATTACACTGAAGCATGGCTGTTCGGTGCCTCAACGCACGCGATTCACAACACTTGTTATCCCTGTGATCTTGGGGTCAGTTCGATCCATATTGGTGAACAGGGACGACTCCTTTCCTGAAATTACAATCTTTGACAGAAGATATATTCATATATTAATTTGTAAATGACTTGTATATAAGGGCTGTGGTGGTGATAGGGTTACTATGACTTATATATAAGGCCTGTGGTGGTGATAGGGTTACTATGACTTATATATAAGGCCTGTGGTGGTGATAGGGTTACTATGACTTATATATAAGGGCTGTGGTGGTGATAGGGTTACTATGACTATATGTAAGGGCTGTGGTGGTGATAGGGTTACTATGACTTATATGTAAGGGCTGTGGTGGTGATAGGGTTACTATGACTTATATGTAAGGGCTGTGGTGGTGATGGAGTTACTGTGACTTATATGTAAGGGCTGTGGTGGTGGTAGGGTTACTATGACTTATATATAAGGGCTGTGGTGGTGATAGGGTTACTATGACTTATATATAAGGGCTGTGGTGGTGATAGGGTAACTATGACTTATATACAGGGCTGTGGTGGTGATAGGGTTACTATGACTTATATGTAAGGGCTGTGGTGGTGATAGGGTAACTATGACTTATATACAGGGCTGTGGTGGTGATAGGATCCTTCCTATAACTTGTATATAGGACCTGTGGTGGTGATTTGGTTCAAGCAGTTGGCTAAGGTAAGTTATGCCACCTCTGCTGACTCTCATGCAGTTGCCTGGCTGAAAAACACAGTGGCTCAGTGCCCTGCAACATGGTGTTCTTCAAAGGCCCAATCCAACTAGCCTTAGCTCATAGAGACCCTATTAAGAGTCCCTGGTCAGAGGACCTGAGAGACTTTGCAGGGATGTAACAGCAGCTCAGAAATATAGAGCAGAGCCTGACTATGTAATGCCTTGTAAATAACCAACATAACTTAAAGATGCACCATGAGGACCCTGTACACTCAACCACATACAATTATGTGGAATAAGCACATACTTTAGTGGCTGAGCCTTGGCTCTCTGGTCTCTATTAATAGTCCTCTCATTATGTGTTATGCATTTCCTACCAAAATGGAGCAATGGTGGTCATTTGATTACATTCACCTGTTGTTTGACTACCAAAATGTCTGTCGTGATGATGTAATGGAATTAGGGCTGAATGATATGGAAAAATATCATATTGCGATTCTTTTGACAGATATAGCAATTATTATATGATTCACAATATTGGAGGGAGTGGTATTTTTTGCATCATTATTTTCATTTTCATTGAAAAAATACCTCATAATGATGATGTGATTTTTGTGCATGTTTTCTTGTGTCTGTAGAATATGATTTGGAGGCCAGGGCATCTCTGCATCACCACAATTCTTAATTTAGAATGGTATTTTGACACACATTTTGCCTTAATTAAATATTGCAGCCATGTACCATTTTTATGCCGCATTAGGCCATATTGTGATTTCGAATAAATGTTGATTAATTATTCAGCCCCAAATGGAATATATAAGTTAAGATAAGATAAGAACTTTATTATCTCAGAGGGGAAATTAGCCTATATTGTTGTCGACAGCATTACATGGGGAAAAAAAAATAGAACAGAGGTATAGAAAAGATAAGAACATGAATATAAAATGCAAAGACACAGAAAACTGAATAAAATACAGAGCATATACCTAAGTAAAACAAAATAGAATCAAACAAATAGTAACAGAAATTAATAACATCTAATAACATTACCAAAAAGGTGACCCTTCTACTCACACAAGAGAGAGATCACCAAATATCTACACATATTAACAAGTTATGTATGGTTATGGTATATAGTATTGATTGAACTGTCCAAGATCATAGGAAATAACTGTGTGAATTTTGATTCAGGGCGGATTTTTTTCTTCAACTCTTTGAAAAGGGATCCATGGCTACGAACGAAGGGCATGAAAACTAGGCAGAACACACTCTGCACTTTGAACAGTAGTGTGCTTTGAAGGTGTTGGTAAAGATTGGGTCACTGGGGATAAGAAATTCTTTTTTTCATAGATGTACAGGCATACCGTGAGTCTGGCATTCAATACCATAGTTTCTATGTTTACAAGATCATATTTGATATATGCTCTTTAACCCAGTATTGAATGGGGAAAATACATCTTCAAACAGATTACACAACCACCATGACTTGGGGATGTGTTGCATAGAATACAGCATGCTGGTTTGCAACTTCAGCACGACAGATACAATTTATTTCCTGTTTCCCACCCACACGCCCATATTGTTGGTTCAGTAATGCAGTGGTGGTGGCGGTGGGGATTGGCTCAAAGTTCAACTGTTGCCTCATGAACTATTAAAATGGGTCAGCAGTTAGGGCAAGACCAACTTCCTCTCAGAGCCAGACAATGGGAGGGGAACAGTCTGCTGCGTTTTCCAAACCAGCCTGAAGGACAGTCACACATGCCGCTAACACTTTTCTGTACAGTTACCAGAAGCAGCGTCTGTATGAGGTCTGTATGTTAATTCTCGACAGAAACTCAAAGTTGAGCAAAACGCACATATCATATGTTATTAGAGCTTACTTCTTCGAGAAGAGAAATATGTGCAAGCATAAAGTGAGAGGAAGTTAAACATACAGTGGACTTGTTCTTTAATTTAACAGCATGCTGTGTGAGTTTTGTCTTCTTCCTTTTCGATACATTGCCACCCTGTGGTTACATTTAGACATAAGAGGAGGGTGGGAAAATATATGAATGTACATTATTGCATACAGATTGCGAATAATAAAAAGTGCCATATTGATGGAGTGTCATGGTATAAATGAAAAATAAATGATAATATGATTCTCAATACAGTTTTAAAACACACACATTTCCTCATTTTTTCAACGCAATATGAATCTGCAACTACACCCTCCTGCACATGTCTGAAACCTACTGATTTCCAAGCACCTTTTCAAGTGGCAAAAGCTCCAATGTAATATTCAAAAGCTTGCTTAGCAATGGTAAAATCATACAGTACAAAAGCAAGGACCATGATCTTCCAAGGTGGAATATTACAGTACATTGACCAAGCCACAGTATGTTCCAGACATAATAGTTTATGCTAGACATAGTCTAGACATAAAAGAGTTACTGCTGGTTTCTTGGGAAACCCATTTCCATTTATTATATTGAGATGTCCAAGGTCAGCGTGATTTCTCTTTGCAAAATTGTTTCCAGGGTCAAATGGGGTTGTCCATGGGAAGATCTGACAGGTTTTAATAGCACACTTGAGGAAGCCTGCTGTAATTGTAAAATGTAATTGGATGGTTGGTCAGATCATAGTTCCTGTGTGTGATTATGAGGACGGGGAACGGGATCAGCTATTTTGGTTTTTACTTTATGGAAATGTGGAGATTTGTACAGGCTGACCAGCTCATAATCTAGACTGAAAAGACGCTTGAGTTCAATTACTGGTATTAGAAAGGGCGGGCCACAGTTGGAATAAAAAAACAAGTTGGAATAACAGTTGGAATAAAAGTTGGAATAAAAAGGGTTGTATGTTATTGCTTTTGCTTTTCCTCCTTCTGTGACTCTGGACCTTGGTTTGACAAGGTGTGATTGATGAGATTGTCAAGTGACTAACAAACAGGACACCTTTTCAATTACATAGTGCTTCAGAGACATTTTTTACTGGTTCTGAATGCTTAAATGAATGCTTGCTAACCCTTCTCTTTTTCCAGTTTCACTTGATGATTATGCATTGCTATCTAGGTTAGGCCTCTATGGGTACTGTATGTTACAGGTGTACTAACTTTCCAGTAAATAAACTTAAGGTACATAATAACAATTAACTTATTATGAATCACTCATTCACATTAAAGGATAAGGCCGGTGGAATTTTTTCGTATTGTCAACATAGCCTACAAAAAGACCAACAATGTATTTATTCTACTTACAAGTATGGTCCTTCCAGCCAACACCAGATTATAGCTCATATTCAGTCATAGAACTCCATTTATTTTTGTCAGTATAATTCATAACGGCAATGAATGTGAGCATCGTAGTTTTTCTTTGAATTACTGTTTTGAAGTGACAGTGATCGTCTTGAGTCGGTTGTTCCCCTGGGGATCATGCATATTCACAGCAGATTTTGTAACTACAGGTCAGGACATAGTCTTTTGAAAACTGAAAGCTTGGCCTGATGGTGGCATTAGAGCAAAGGTCATGGGTTCACCATAAACATGTTTCTTCTTCTTGAGGTCATGAATGTGCACAGCAAATTGTATGGCAATCCACCATTACCATTTGAGATATCTTGTTCTCAGTTTGGCCTGATGGTGGCGCTAGTTGAAAAGAGATGGATGGTGAACCTTATTTGCTAAACATGGGAGAAAAAGACAAGACTTTGTATGAATTAGAGTATTCATTTTTATGTTGTAAACCAATTCATCTGTATGTGGTGTCTTGTAAGCCCATGTGGGCTGGGCACGTTGAGTGCATAATACTTTTCAAACTGTCAGCTGTGGCCCATCTCCCAATCTGCAACACTGATAGACCATTTTCACATGTCAAAAGCAGGGCAAACAGGTGCAGCTAACATTAATTATGGGTCCTCTTGATATAAGAGTGCAGTAGTCAGCACTGACAATGGTCAATAGTATAGTCAATAGTATTGTCAATGCTGGCTCACCTAAATCAAGTGGCCCCATAATTAATGTTATTAGTTACACCCATTTTTGCCCTGCTGTGACATGCCAAAATGGCTGGCATGAAAGTTCTATACAACAGGTTTCCAGCACTGTCGGTACTAAAGCCTTCTTGGGAAAATATAACGAACCTTAAGCATTCTTTAGGCAAGGCTTTGCACCAAGGATATACACTGTGAAAACACAAGGCAGCACTCTAAACAAATAAGATGAGCAACAACTCCGGCATAACTCAAAACCAGACACCGAGTCTGTGAAGGAGAGGCTCCTTCATGTGGCACTAACACAAGTTTTATTGTATATTTATGGAGCACAATTGTATGTCCATGTTGTCCTGTCTGTATTTCAGTACTGCTATTCATACATTTCCATAATTCAGTACTAATATCATCTCTCCGCGTGTGC
>OMKL01136704.1:0-10310 GCA_900302295.1 Parasudis fraserbrunneri
TTAGAAATCAACAGAAGCAGTCAAAAAAAGATTGGTGATGCAGCCTTTGTTAATTATGCCCCTAAACTGTGGAACACACTACCCACAAATATCAGAGAAGCTAATACTTTAGATATATTTAAAAGGCAGCTTAAAACATATCTTTTCACCAAAGCATTTGACTGACCCGTCCTCCTAAATACCAGTTCCGGTATCATTGCACTCTGATTTGCACTTTTAATCGTACTCTGCACTAAATACACTACTGTCTAATTTAAAATTTAAAATAATTTTTTATCTTTTATCTGCCACTATTTATATTTTTGTTTGAAACGTGATTATGGTAACTCAAGTAACCTATTAGAACATTAGGATCTGATATGATGTCGATTAATGTATTAATTTTTATTTGAAACGTGATTATGGTAACTCAAGTAACCTATTAGAACACTAGGATCTGATATGATGTTGATTATTGTTTTATACCTTTCCTAACTGCATTTGCTGCCTGCCTTACACTGTTTTCATATTATTGATGTAAAGCACTTTGAGCTACAATCCTTGTATGAAATGTGCTATACAAATAAAGTTTTATTATTATTATTATTATATCACAAAGAGACAGCAATTTTTAAATTACATAATCTGACAAGCCATTGAGGAGTAGTTTTTAGTTTTAAACATTTGTGAAAATAGCACCACCGTAGGGCCAACTGAATCAAAACTTCACAGGCCTCCTTGCTATCATAGCACAAACATGCACTGCTTCTGATTTCTCTATGCTACATATTGCGTGCAATTTTCAGTATGTGATCTGTCAGAACAGGGGAAAAAAGGTTTTGCCAGGATAATCTTTCTAAGTTCCTTAAAAAAAATTAATCTGTGAAACAGGTGGAAAAAAAGTTTTGGCAGGTGAAAAAAAAAGCTTTGCCAGGATAATGTTTCTAAGTTCAATTTCTTTTCTTTTTTCTTTTTTCTTTTTTTTTTTTTTACCAAAGCACCAAGCTAATTAAGCTAACAACAGTTAGCATGGCATGTTATTGTAATACTTTTCGGCCACGAGAGGCTGTGGGAGTTTTTCCTTATCTTCTTTTAACCAGGGGGTGTTTTATATGTGTGGGCCTGTAAAGCACATTGAGACATTTCTTCCAGGTGAGTTTTAATTTCTCCATGCACTCTAAACGCAAGGTACATATATTATGTGTTAGGAAGTTGATGTAACATTACTGTCATGTCTTCCTTTTGGCTAAAAATATATTTATTAATTGGCGCTAATCTGCCGTTAGCGTTAGCTATACTGTTGGCCATTAGCCCGCTAGCTAGTGAGTGAAAAACATTTGTGTTTTAAGGTGTTATTGTTCTGTATTTTCTTGTGAAAAGTCAAACGTAGCCTCTATTTGACTTCAGTCATATGCTGTTATCGGTTATCAGTATTTGTCTATATATATTTTACAATGTATATTTGCCTTTATCACTTTGTTTTTGTAGCATTGCTCATGGCTAACCAACAGCTACAACCTAGGATAAATCGACTGCATAGCTAGTTTACTGTAGTCATGGTAACAGGGACACTTTGCTCCTATGAGTGGGACATTTGGACACTTGCTAAAGGAATGGGATAACATTGTACATTTAATGATAGCTAAGAACACAACAGAATAAGAACTTTGGATATATTTTGATTGATGTAATTTAAATTAATATGGTCAATATGAGCTGCAGTATTCCCTCTAGGAATTGTTGGACCTACAAGTCAAATGTTGGACTTCCCTTTGGAATATTAAACAAACAAAGATGAGCTGGCTGGCCTCCGTGGTGATTTAGATTGGTCTAAGTACCAATGGTTCAACTGTCAACTGTAGGACTGATTAAGAATAAGCATCACACTATAATTGCAATATTCAATAAACACCATTAAATTCTATATCATAAATATGAATAATGACCATATTAATTTCATAGCAGTCACAGAGGTTCTTCACTTCTGCACTGGCATGGCTATCATCCTACCTCAACGACTGTTCCTATCAAGTATCATGGAGAGGCACCCTATCAGATCCACGCCCCCCCACAGACGGGTGTCCTCCAGGGCTCGGTCCTCGGACCCCTCCTCTTCTCTCTCTACACCAAATCCCTGGGTAACACTATCAACTCCCATGCCTTCTCATACCACTGCTATGCTGATGACACTCAACTCTTCATCTCCTTTCCTCCCTCAGATACCAAGGTCTCTGAACGGATCTCAGGCTGCTTGACGACCAACCACCTCAAACTAAACTTGAGCAAATCAACAGTCATGTCACACCTTGACTATTGCAATGCTCTGCTAGCTGGTCTAGCGGCTTGCGCCACCAAGACACTTCAACTCATACAGAATGCAGCGGCTCGCCTGATCTCCAACCTACCAAAGTAAGCCCATGTCATCCCACTTTTCAAAGAACTGCACTGGCTTCCCATTGCCACACGAATCCATTTAAAGGTTCTTGACCTGGCATGCAATGATCTGGCAGTCATGTACTTGGCCTATCAATTATCTAAACATATTTAAAGACGTTGGTCCCTAAATGCCACACAAGAAGTTTAGTGAGAATCGGGTGAGCAGCCTACAGGGATGCAACAGCAACAGTAATTATCAAATAATTTAAAATGGTGGAAAATCCAATAGGTCAACAGGTCCTTATGGCAATTTTTCACATTTCCACATTTCTTGGTGTAGTAACTTCACATGACACCGACATTCAATGAGGGGAGGGAGCTACAAAGATCTTGCACAACTTGTCTTATTGAGACTTGCTCTTGGACTGGCTGACCTATGCTCCTCACAGCTACTTGTAGTTGTTATCCTACAACAATTACATACTGCCCTCTACTGGTTAGAAGAATTATACCTCTTCAGTCTTACTCTATTACACTTGGTATCATTTTCGTGACAGTATGACTGATAGTGGCGCTGTCAAGGTCATGAGGTTGCCAAAATCAATAGGATTCTTCCTTTCTGGGTCATAAATATTCAAAGCAAATCTTTTTTAATAAAACCTATTCCAGTCATCATGTTAAAACCCAGGATCTGCAGATGTGGCAGCAGTCAGCGGGGAATCCATATTAACCCTGATATTCTTGTTAAGGGGATTGTAAAGAGGTTAAAGGAACACTTCACCCCCAAAATAATCATTCCTATTTCAATTACTCACACGATGTTGCCTTGAATTCCTGACTAATAAATTTTTTTCTCCCGCATGCCTCCACGGTGAACGGAGAATCCAAAAAATGGTAGCCATTAACAAGTTTAACAACAGCAAAACTATATCAAAACATCCATTCATAAACTCTCACACAACTCACGCAGTATAATCCAAGTCTCATTTATCCAGTCGTATGCTCAGTACTTACCAAACACATACATTTCTTGTTTAACACGCTCACACACAAACGTACAGCGAGCCTGAGCAAGCGTGTGCGTTTGTAGTCTGCTCGTGCATTCATTACATTTTCAACTCTGTAGTTTTCATGTTTTGACGTAATTGTTGATAGCGATCAGTGATAACAAAGGTGGTGTCGAATGGCACGATAACGAGATAGAAAAACAAGAATGTCAAGGGATACCAACATCAGAGTACTTGTGCTCTGGTGATTGGTCAAAGATTGACAAGTTGCAGCCCCATGCTTGCGGGACCGTTGTGCATGTGGAGCAGAAACGTTTCCTCATGAAGATACTTTTCCTCTCGCGGATACTGTTCTGTGCGCTCGCAGAGCAGAAATGCTCCCTTGCAAGGATGGCTTTCCGCTGGCGGATACTGTTCTGTGCACTCGTATCACGTGCATGCGCCTGATTTTTATGTGTGCGGACTAATTAAACTTATGCGCTGGGTACGCATGTTGGATTGAAATGAATGGAAAGCCATTTTCAATTAATTCTCCAGCTTTCTTATTACCACCTTGAGATACATGGATTTGGCTCACCATCTAACTCACTAAATGGAAAGTCCAGGTTGAACAACTGCAGAGGGGTTTTCTCAGAACACCGCAGCAGTTCTTCTCAGGCCCCACCAAACAGAATCAAGTAACACCACAGCACCATCTCCTAATTGCAGAAACACCACTATGTATTATGGCTATGTTGGTTATATATTACTTTTAAGTATAGTGGTAGTGTTAGCCCTAACAAAAAAGGAGCATGGTATTTCCATCATAAATTATAGCAATACCAAGATATTAGCGGTATTATGGTTTAAATTATACCAGGGTATCAATAGTTAAGTACAGAATTATTATCATGATTACATAACTTTTACCACTGCAGTATCATGGTAAATTATATACACAATGGCCAGTACCACTGTAAAAATGAAATTACCATGAAACTACCATGATACTTGTAAGGGAGTGTTCATTGATGGAATGGTATGATATGGAATGATAAATTCGATCAGTGGAATAAAAGGCCCAATCAGTGATCCAAACATAAACAAATGGGTAGCCCTGTCATTTAAAAACAAGAAAAAGGCAATGGAGACATGTTTTTATTGTGTAGTAGTTGATTGACTCAGATCTTGATATAATAATTAACAGTAGAAAACAGGTAAATATGACTTTTTAAATGTATTTGCTGTATTATATGGCTGTAAATGGTTTGTTTACATTGGTATTGTTTGTAAACACTGACCATATAATTGACCATGGTAATGTTTGTAAATACTGACTGTATAATTGACCATTGACCATATACACATTTATTTTGATTTAGTTTGATCAGATGGAAAATAAGCTTTTTAGAAGTTTTTTAACTCATTGGAAATCAGAATACAGGTCTGCTTTACTGTTTTACATATTTGTCCATTTTGGTGCAACTTGTTTTACAGACATTACCAATGTAAACAAACCTTTTACGGCCACAAAATACAGCAAAATAAAATTAATGTTATTCCTTGTATCAAGAGCTCAGACAGTCAAGTAGAGACTGAAAAAGATTCTCCATTGATATTTGTTACTTTTGGTAGTGGGGCTACCGTCCATTATTTCTTAACGTTTGGATCACTGATTTGGAGGTCATTAAGTATTTATTTGCAGCTGGAAAATAGTTGTCACTCAACACAATGTGGGTGGAGCTTACTGTGGTAGAGCCTATAACAGAGACAGACCCAGAGGCACACTACATTCAGTCATGGCTCTTGCTGGGGTTCAGATGTGGAAAAGGATACTATATGCCTGTCTAAACTGGATTTGTATGAATCAAGTGGTGGCAGGACCGTAAGTCCAACAGCTTTTAAAATTTGACTGTTTTACCTTTCTTTCTTTTCTTTTTTTCTTTCTTTTCTATTATATCTGTTGCGATTGTATATGATTTAGAGGAAAGTAAAACAAATTATGTGTGGACCCTAGCAGCAGCTAATGGGGATCCTATCTAATAAACAATAAGACAATCAACCAACCACATCATATAATTGACATGAGATTTGTCCAGAGACAAGGTTTACTGTATATCAGTGAGTTTCACTATGTTGAATGATGTTTCACTCTCAAAGACTAGCTTACTGGGCTGGAATTTTATTTGCCTCAGCATGCATTTGTATTTGTAGGCAATACATGGTGGCCATTCCTGCAGTTTTGGAGGCTGGGTCTGAGGCTAAATTCTGTGTGAGCCTCATGCAGCCTAGTGAGACTCTGGTCATGACCATCACTCTGATCTCTGGTGAGGAGAGCACAACTGTCTTCCAGGTGACCTCTGACAAAGCATTTCATCGCTGTGCTCACTTCCAGGTCAGTCCTACAAACATCCTCAAGGGTCTATAATTGGTCCTCTGCTGTTTTTGATATATACCGTATCAATGACCTCCATTTAGTTTCTGTACATGTTTTTATTTATTATTATTTATGCTGATGCTGATGACACTAACATATTTCTTTCTTGTGAAGACTATGATGAGTTAATGGTGAGAACAAATTATGAGTTACATAAAGAACAGTTGTGGTTTCAAAATAGTAAGCTGTATCTCTTAATGTAAAGAAAAGCTCTTAAATAAAAAAAAATAAAAAAGTAACAGGTAGTAACTAAGATCTGATACAGTCCTATCCAGGGTACTGTTCACTAAATTCTTAGGGGTCCACATTGATGAAAAGCTCTGTTGGAAAAAACATTTATAATGAATAAAATCTCTAAGAACATTGGGAAATTCAGACATGTTTTACCTAGAAAGGTCATAATATATACTACAAAAATTTTGAAATACTTCATATTCGTAATGTTAACATACTGCAAATATGTGGATTTGTTTTCCAGTATGAATAAAATGTTCTTCCAACAGGTTTTTACAACATGTTTTCCTTTAGTAATCCTTTCTACAATTACTAGAGCTTCATCTAATCTCCATACTGGTTTTTTTTTTCAGAACTACTATGGGTCAATTTACTGTTTACTAACCAGATAGTTTTGGTGTGATTTGCTGAGTTTTGGAGATGTCTGCTGTAGAGATGTCTGAATAATATAATGAATTCTGTGAGGTTTTAAGTAGAATAGGTTAGATTGATTGGTGTCTAACTCTGTCTCCTTCACAGGCTCCTACAGTGCATAATACAATGGTACAGAATTTCAAGGTGGAGGTTCGAGGTGAAACATTTCTATCAACAGAACATAGGAAAGTCATGATCAAAGCCTACAGTCCTATGACATTCATCCAAACAGACAAACCAATCTACCTCCCTGGACAAACAGGTAACTTTGAGTGGATGATCTCCGATTCAGTTTTGTTATTTAGCATTATATTGTTCTAAAATAGATTAAATGCGTGAACTACGTGAAAATACACATCTAGAAGTGGCGGGTTATCTAAAAATAATGCATGCCAAGTATAATATGAAAGTCATGGTATAATCTAAAATATTGTGTAATTTTGTCTGGATCACTTTTTTTGGACAATGTGTAGCCTAATCCATGCATACTGACATCCATTGATGACATGTAAAATAGGGGATTTAACAATAACCTCAGATCTGTACACTGCTGACAAAGCTGTAATTTATTTGCTTTAATTCCCTCAAATTCCTGAATAAACATTAATTCACCTAATCTAGCTAAAGGGATTCCTGCTACCCCCAGTGCTTACCCCGATATTCAATCTCATCATAAACCATTAACATTCTTTTATGATGATGATGATGATGATGATGATGATGATGATGATGATGATGACGATGACGATGACGATGATTATTATTATTATTATTATTATCATTATTATTATTATTATTATTTGTATTATTTTTTATCTTCGGCCTAAAGGTGCTGGCCATGATTGATTGAGGCCAGTTCTTCTTAAAAAAATGCTTTCCCTATATATGGAAACCTCTGGCCTGGAAGCCAGTCAATGTTTTTTTCTATGTTTGCAGTAGCAAATGAGCCTGGGGGAGCCAGGCTAGGAAACGTCTACCTCATATTTTTAATTGCTCTTGTAAAACTGGCAGTTGGCCTATTCCTTTAAATGGACCAAAGTTATCCCTGTTTTTAAATCAGATTATCCTTCTATTTTTCCCAATTACTGCCATTCTCTGTTTTGCCTTGGCTACTGGAAAAGTATTGGAAAGGATAGTATATAATAGGTTGTCTGAGGTTTTATCTGAACATGATCTTTTTTACTCTAACCAATATGGTTTTAGAAAATTGATGAAATGTAAGACAGGATATTTAACATAGATCTTAGATCTGTGCACATATGTGAATAGACTAGTAGCAGTTTGGTTCCCTGCTATCATGGATTAGCCTTGAGTATTTGAGCACTGAAAATGATGTAATTTCTCTTTGCAGTGCATTTCAGAATAATTTCACTGGATACCAAATTCAGACCTGTGAATGAGGTGGTGAGTGTTGGAACTGTCAAACATGAGAATATCACAGTTTTTGAATTGCTAAATCTCCAACATTATGCTCTTTAGCCTGTGTTATTTGTTTGGTCAAGCTACACAAATAGCTCATTGTTGATGGTCTGGGTCAATAGTACAACAGGGGTACTCTAAGTAAACTTGGCTGTCCTGAGTTTAAGGTCATAGCATTTTTTAAAGGGTTGCTTTGGAATAGTTCTATAGCTTGTACTAATTATGTGAAACCATGTACTGTAGAGGATGAATTGATGAGCATAGGGCTGGTCGATAAACTGAAAATGTACAGATACCAACATCTCTTACCAACGTAATTTTGCCCATATCTATATATCAGGTAAATACATTCCTTCAGTGCATAGGGTGTTTCATTTTGTTCCCCTTTAATTCAACTGAATATACAACAATCAATCACATGTTGAGAGACAAACATGTTTTTGTGTGCTAGTGTTTAAAAAATGTATCATCATTTAATGTATTGTTACTGAGGTGATAATATACCATGATATGGATTTCAGGTCATACCGACCAGCCCTAGATAAGATTAATATAGAAAATGACTTCACCTTTAACAAATATTTGTCTTTCCCTCTTGCAGTACAAAATTGTCGAGATTCAGGTAAGGCTGTCATTGTATTAAATATGACAGTATCTGCAACACAAAATATTTTCGATCTTTGAAAAAAAAGCTGATTTCATCTGGTGCATGCATTTCCATACTGAAATAGTTCTGTCACTGAGGGGACAGTTTGTTCTCTTACTTCCTAAGAATATGTTGTCAAGTCCTGCTTCTACTGTAGGTACCAGGATTGTTTTTATACTTTTTTTCTTTTTAGATAAAAGTCTTCATACATTTTTTGTTTTTGAAATGTTCCATACATACAATGTATGTTAAGAAGTCATGCATTGTACAACACAAATTTGAGCTTGAGCTTGGACTAATTTTTACTTCTGAAATCAGAGAATACATATTTTGTGTTGACTTCTTAAATGTCAAATAAACATCTTGATCACTGAGAATTTATATTGTTTCCTTAATCTTGAATTTGAAAACTAAGTAGCCACAATTTGATTTGTAGAATAATGGGCTAATACACAGGGGTCTAACAAATAAGTGGAGCAAGTGCCATCAGTAATGAAAAGGTCCCATAATGTTTTTTTAATTGTTTCATAATATCAACATGCATATGCTTTCCCCCCCAGATAGTCAGAATTTACACTTTATAATTAATATCAAAATGTGGATATATTCTAGGTTTGCATTATTCTAACTAGCCAGCCAATGATGACACTTAAAAATGTGGTGATTTTCACTCTGTCTGCTTGGCTGGTGATGGTAGATCTCTCCAGCCTTGGAAAAGGGCAAAGTAGATCTCAAAGTAGATCTCATGCCTCAAAAAGGTTGCCCACCCCTGGGTTAGAGCATGCTTAGTAATCTGTTTCATATTCATTGTGAAGGCCACATACACTCCATCACGCATCAAACATTTTCAACTCGGGCAATCACGTCCTTGCTCAAGTTGAAACATTTTCAACTAGAGAGATCACGTCCTCGCCTCAGTTCGTGTTGCTGAGAGTGAAGCTGTGTCTGTCTCACTCCACTCCCTTCTTTACATTGACTTTGCATGCATTTGTGCTGCATTTAAATTTCGCTTTGTGGTCTGTTTGAACAGACTTGAAAGGTTTTGATATCAGACATCTTCAAATTGCTGTTAGTTAGTGCAAATGACAGATCTACTAAAGAAAAAGACAACTACTAAGATAGGTTATACTGTAGATGATGCTCTCTTTAAATGTCCTCAAAACCATGTTGAACCATTAGAATCGTATGTATGTATGTATAATTAAATCAGATTTAAATAAAACATTTAAAATTGTGTGTGTGTGTGTGTGTGTGTGTGTGTGTGTGTGTGTGTGTGTGTGTGTGTAGTTGAGTCAAGCCCACACCATAGCGAAGAATGAGATAATGTCAGAAAGAGGCTCTCTCATCATCTACCTGGACAAGGTAAACTACCCTCCTCACTCCTCTCTCTCCTCTTACTGTCTCTTTGTCTCTCTCCCTCTCTCTCCTCATACTGTCTCTATGTCTCTCTGTCTCTCTCATCATCTACCTGGACAAGGTAAACTACCCTCCTCACTCCTCTCTCTCCTCATACTGTCTCTGTCTTCTCTGTCCCTCTCCCTCTCTGTCTTTATACTGTCTCACTATGTCTCTCTCTCCATAGTCTCTCTGTCTCTCATCATCTACCTCGACAAGGCAAACTACCCTCCTCACTCTTCTCTCTCCTCATACTGTCTCTATGTCTCTCTGTCTCTCTCTCCTCATACTGTCTCTATGTCTCTCTGTCTCTCTCTCATCTACCTGGACAAGGTAAACTACCCGCCTCACTCCTCTCTCTCCTCGTACTGTCTCTATGTCTCTTTCCCTCTCTCTCTTCATACTGTCTGTGTCTCTATGTCTC
>OMKL01136705.1:0-12987 GCA_900302295.1 Parasudis fraserbrunneri
AGAAACATACCAAATTTACCAGATTTGCATGTCGAGCTCATCAGTCAACAACATTGGTATGCAATTGCGTGAAAGTCTGATGATGACTTTGAAGTTAATTTACTCACAAGATGCCGCTCCTCCCCTATCCAAGAGCTGTCTATCCATGTCTATCCATCTTAATAATTATTTTTTTCTTAATCATTTTTTTTTAATCATAAATAAAATCAGCTCTTGGATCTTTTCTAATCAACAATAAATGCATTTGTTAGCTTAAAATATATAGGTGCCTCAGATTAACACAAGGGCACAAATTATATATATATATATTTTTAAAACACAAAGGCGCACAGGGCCCCCTGGCAGCTTCGGCAGCCCTATGCAACCACATAGTCTGCATATAGCAAGAAATGGCCCTGAGCTAAGACTTTAAGATTTTGCTGGAAGATGCCCAGAGAACCATGTTTCAATATCCTTAGCCCCTTCATAATTCACACTATATCTGGGACCGAAGACAGAAAGGACCTGGGTGGTTGCCACCCCCAACCCCTGCATGCCACTGTTGCTGCTTACTGCATTATTATTGATCTGTTTCATGTAGTCAAATGCAAAGTTGACTGTGTTTAATTCTAATAATGTTTTACAGAGTGATGCAGACAACTTGTGTCTCATCTGCCATGAAGAAATGCGGAATTGTGGAGGGGCAGTTCAAGAGCTTCACTGTACACACCGCTTCCACAAAGAGGTGAGAGAGCTTTCTAGAGTTGGATCCCTTGCATGTTGGTTCTGTATTGCTTGTATACTAGCCTACTCTACCGTACACAGAGAAGAGGACTCCTCCTTTATTCACTCATTATATTGTATGTTCCCTGCCACATGCATGTTTGATATCCGATTTAGGGAGTAAGGTAGTGTCTAGATCCCATTGCCCGGAAGTACCATGGCTGTCACCGGTGAGGTTAAAGGGCAAGCTCAAACTTTTGGACCCCTTGCCCCATTTTCTACTTACCAATGATATTGTGATTATGATATTAGATACCTGCAGCTCTGTCTAGTTAGTCACAAAACTAATGAAAAGTCAGTGGGGCCACACTCCAGTCTATATAAGCCCTGAAATAAATGCTGAAACCTACTCCACAGTGCATCCAATATAGCTTTATTTCAGGTCTTGTACAGACTGGAGCGTGGCCCCATTGACTTTACATTAGTTTTGTGGCTAACTATCCAGATCTACGGTTATCCAGTATAAAGAACAGCATGGATTGTGCAGCGAAACTACTCTACCAATTGACAGAATCAATGGTGAACAGGAAATAGAATAAATAATTGTGACGAGTTAAGTCTTTGCAGCTTGGCCAACAAAGTGACAACCCACTTCCCGGTGACAGCCATGATCTTCCCCAGGTGATGGGAAACACTACTGACCTGAAACTGCATGATGTGAACAGGTCTAAGCGCATGCCTTTTAGCCTTAACAAATCCCAGCTGAAGCATGGTCTCCCAGAAACCTTACTGTGGCCTTAGCGCTTACATGGCGTTTCTGGTTGGTGGATCTGGAAGGCGGCGCGTAGGTTAGAGCAGATCCGGTCCCGGAGTGGCAGTACAGCAGCTCCGTGTGAGAAGGGGAGATCCTTGAACGAGAGGAGGAAGTCAGCAGATGAGCCCTTACAAGAGGAGCAGGAGTACCATCTACCCCGTCGCCAACTTTCCTTGCGGAGGAAACGCTGATATCAGATACATCCGAAACCCACCGACATCTACATTTGGAGGAACAAGTGGAATGTTTGCACCCATGAATCAAACATCAGGACTCTACTTTAATTTTTCAACCCATTAAGTGGAGTGTGGATGGCAACCAAACCACCTCAGGGTCTAGATTCAAGGCTTTTTGGAGTCTGAGCCACTCAATGGGAGAAAAGGGTTTACGACACATGTGCAAACTGTGCTGATGGAGTGTGGTGCCAAATTCGAATGGGTAATGCTGACAAATTGTGAAAAATGTTTGTTATATCCCAATTTCTCACAGGATATGACAGCCGTATCCTCTCCTCCATTTAGCCTCCTTGCCTAGATTGTGCCTGACCTGACCTTGTAAGAATCTGTTTTGGACCCCAGCATCTCACCAACTGTTTTTACTATTATTATTATTATTATTATTATTATTATTATTATTATTATTATTATGATTATGATTATTCATGAATCAAAATCAACTCTTCATTATTCTTTCCATCATATGCCCATCACCATAGATTATATGAGCCCACAAATATCTTAAAAAATAACTTGCCAAAACACCTTAGAACCTCTTTTTTTTTGGAGAGAGTGCGGTGGAGCAATTGTTGTAAATTAACATTAGGCCTTAAGAATCTGTACATGAGTAAGAACTTAATGATAATTGAATTCACCTGCTTGAATTACCTTTTATTTAGCTGCAAGTACACTGACATTTATGCAAAACTAAAGACTACCGCAAACAACATGTGCCTCTGTATCATAACCTTACCATATTAATAAGTTATAAGAAGAAATCTATTTGAGTGTCACAGATTGTACATTAAGAGAATACACTTAGAGAATGGTTGATGGGAATTATAACTTTAGTTTCTCAAAGGACAGTGGATTATACTTTACATTCAATAGATCTTTTATAATTAACATTTTGTTGCTCAATGACTAAATAATGAATATATTTCTCATTACATTGTTATTCTGTTGCATGGTTTTAGGATATCACATAAGTGGGATATTTTCATGTTATCATTTCTGGAAAAACTTGCTCAAACTATACAGTGAAATTCTATCTTCATTGGTGATTGTGAGTGATTCTAGGTAATTCTGATGTTGTTCATACAATTATTGGAGTTATTAAATCAGCATTAGAATATCCCAATGTATGTGTCTTGCTTGAGTGTCGCAGTATTCGCTACATTGTGTTTTCAAGTCTCTATACCTCTAGAACCTGTCCATTTTTATAGCCGGCTTCACTGGAATTGGATTGTTAGGGAACAGCTTGGACCCAAGTTTATTTCCTGTCAGCTATTGATATTAGCAAGCACTTTGATATGGAATAATCTAAACAGATTATTTACGGAGGTGGACAACAGAGTCTTCAGTTGAGGGTAGAATTTAATGAAGCATCTTGTTGCAAAAAGGAGAGATTCAGAATACAGCAATGACTGCCCTAGACTGGATTTCTGTAGAATGGCGAGCTAACAAAGTATTTATACAGGACAGTAGATAAAATAAGTGGAACACTGACGTACACAGTGTATGAATAATATGAGTTAGAGATATGGGGTAATGACATAGATAGATAGGAATGGGACAAGTGGGATGGCAGAGAGAAATGAGTAAGTAAGACACTGCAACAGGAAATAAACGTTGGTCCATTTAGGATGTTTATGTTGTTACGTTTTAACAGTCTATATCTTGTTTTTATTGTTTTTATTATTTGTTAGTTACGTTCCTAATGATGTAGTCGATCGATCAGCCAACGAAGCCCCCACTTTTTGTGTTCAGTGTTAAACTTCAGTGTTTATACTTTGCTCTCTATCCTATGCCATAAAATATAAAAGTGAATAAATAGCGAAACAAGAGAATCAATCAGTTTTGTGTTGCTTTGCATACGGTATGTAAATTCTCTGAGAACCAGAATGAATTGTCATGGAATGTAGCAGTACTTACATTTCAACCCACAACCAGTGCAGAATACAGTATGGCATGTGAAAAGTGAAATCAGGAATAGGATGATCATGTCCTCCTCCTCGGGGTTTAGTTCAGGGGTCAGTGTTGATCCAGTAGGACATACAGCAGGTCAGATGGCATG
Source organism: Parasudis fraserbrunneri (assembly GCA_900302295.1). Taxonomy (NCBI): domain Eukaryota; kingdom Metazoa; phylum Chordata; class Actinopteri; order Aulopiformes; family Chlorophthalmidae; genus Parasudis; species Parasudis fraserbrunneri. Next base: position 3,809 of record OMKL01136705.1, read on the forward strand.
CATGTTGGAAACTAGCTGCTGGCATCATTAATGATAATCAATCCCTGAGGGAAAACACTTTGCTCTCTGATACGTGCTCCACATGTGGCACTGTTACTGGTAACGCTTTACTTTACTGGGCACAAATAATGATTTAAAGGGATAGTTCCGATTTTCGGAACCCGAGCCCTATTTCCTACTTACCAGTGATGATGTTGATGGGTAGAGTCCTTTATCTGCACGATCCATGCTGTTCCTTATCCTAGCTTCATCTAGTTAGCCACAAACTAATGCAAGGTCAATGGGGTCAAGCTCCTGTCTGTACAAGCTGACTGAAGCTCACTGACATGTACTTTGTGTGCACTGTGGAGTAGCCGGAGCTAGTACGAAGAACAGCACCGATTGTGCCGAAAAAGGATTCTATCAATCAACAACATCAATGCTAAGTAGGAAATAGGGCTAGAGTTTCGAAAATCAGAACTATGCCTTTAAGTACCTTGGCACTCATGAGGAACTATATGTTAACAACAAAGCATTGATACATCTTTATGGCTGTACCCATCATACACATCAAGCATGTGATGCAATAACAACCTCCTCTCCCAATCTGTTACAGTGCATGGAGCAGTGGCTGTGGAAGAAACAGACGTGCCCCATATGTCGTATCCATGTGTCCATGCCTCAGCCCCTATACTGGTCCTCTGCTCGTGTCAAAGTGCCATGATGGCCCCCCCCACAGCTCCACTTGCCCCATCTGCCCCACCAATCCCTTTGCATGGTCCACTCCACTCCCTGGTCACCATAAGGACAGAACATCACAGACAACTATGTTATACTGATTTATAGCTCCCTGGGTGGCACTGCATGAGAGGGCAATTACAATTACAACAGGACGACTTCCAGGAAGAGACTTTCAAGTACTCCACCCTCTGTCATGGCACTGTAGACTTAGTTCACAGTGATGACAGAATTATATGCTGTGGAATGATACAACACTACATGGATAGAATGGATTGAGCTATTTGCTCAGTAATAGTGGGCCATTTATTTAATGTACAGCATTTATCTAGAGTGAATGCAATGTAATATTATTTTATACCCATATTATGTTTTTACACTATATAGGCTCTAACAAACAAAGTCAGCATTCACGCTGATTTAACCCTTTAAGGTGTACTTAAAGGGATATTTCACTTTAGTAGAACTTGTCAAGTTTCAGCAGTCTTACCTCTATGTAAGTGCATCTACAAGTAAACTAGCGACCACTTTTGTCCCTGTCGTCCGCTGTCAACACCACCGTTCCTCCCAGGTGTCAGGCTCCTCATTCACTTCCATTCATTTTGAGGACCGTGTCTAAATATCATACTTCTGAAGTATAAACAAACTGACAGACAATAAACAGACAATCCTGAGTCAAAGGTACTTATTTGTTTTGGCATTTATGTGTCTTTATAGATTTATTACCTCTGAAAAATAAAAGCAGATCCAGTCAATTTGTTGTAGGTTTGAGTATGCTGTGTATCTTTGCCTTGCATGGAATGTTTGGGGAGTGGTTACCCATGGTTATGTGCTGCCTTGATGGAGGAAAGATTCTTAACATTATGTGAAAAGTTGACAGTTGGTCAAACTACACCTCAAGTGAGAAATAATTCCTTTACTGATCATTTGAAATGGCAACATTAGCTAAAAAACAAAACAAGACACAGAAAAGTATATTGCACAGAACAATATTGCTGTATAGTTTGTTCATACTTCAGAGGTTTGATACTTAGACATGGTCTTCAAAATGAATGGAAGTGAATGAGGAAGCTAGTGGTGTTGAAAGCGGACGACAGGGACAGCAGTGGTCGCTAACTTACTTGTAGATTACTTTAGATAGAGGTAAGACTGCTGATTTTTGACAAGTTCTACTTGAATGAAATATCCCTTTAAAGAATAAATAAATAAACATTTATTAATAAACATTTTCTCATAATTCTATCTTGGGATTCTAGAACTCTAGAACTTTCAGTTGCCAGTACCCATAGTGACATCATCATTAGAATGTTCATTTCTCAAAATTGTAATCTCCCTTGTGATATCACACACCTGAAAGGGTAAAAGCTAAGTTTTTCATGCAGGAATAGACATCTGCAGGTTTCCCAGATGATACTTTGTTTTGCATCTTCTTTATCACCCTGCCTTACCCTTATGATTTTATTTTTGCATATACCTCTTTTGCATGTGACCTGAGCTTCCAACAATGGTTGGTTCTCAGCCCATCTGATGCTATGGCACATTTATACAGGAACAGAAGTTCTGAGACACCTAACACTTTTGCTTGTATATGTCATATAAAGCTAATAATGATCACATATTCATACATAGCAAAATATGATCAGCTGCTGACCAAGGGGCTATTATTATTTTAATGCAGAAAATGTTATATTTGTGTTTGCATTCTTACAAACACACATTTTGTTAACATTTTCTTTTCATTGAGCAAAATCTCAAAAACACCTAAAAAATCAAGGAACACCTGAACTGACTTCAGGGGACAGTAGAGTGCCACAGCACACCACTTGAGAACCACTGTCCTCTACTGTCAAATGACAGCTAATGCTTGTGCATAAGTACCGGTATGTGACACAAAATCTGGTTGCTGTAGGCCTACACTATATCTTATTTGTGGGCCAAGAACCTGTTAACAATACAATTTCATTGCAAGTCTATGATATAAAGTAGCCCTTTCGTGTACAGCATGTAACAGTGTCAGAATAGAGTAGCCTACAGTATATGACTCAGATTGAATAGGCCAATATATGTTCACGAACATCTTTTAAGTCAGCCATGTGCCTGGTAACCTACAGAATTAATGTCTGGGTTTATACCCAACCAAATTGGAAATTAATCTGCCCACAGTTTACTGCAGATGAAATAAAGTCTAATAGGGTCAAAACAAGTAGGCCTATGTTGGAGGGTATCAAGTTTGTTTTTCACTTCTAAAACCTAAATTGTTTAGGTTTAGGTTAAAACTCTGTTTTCTTGCATAAATTCTCAAGTGACAAACGCACCCATTTAAAAAAAATGTTCAAAATAACGAACGTTTTGTTCCTTAGTTTTTGCTTATTGGTAGACCTTAAACTTTTGGAGTTTATATGCTTTTTTTTTTTTTTTTTTTAAGATTCCCTGGGCTATCACATAATAATAGGCTTATAATAATGATGTTCACAACTGAGATCAGATATGCCACTTACAACCAACAAACCATAATGATATGATTTTGTAAAAGTGGGCCATCATCAGTAGTCTGACTGCTAGTGTAAACTACAGATCGTATGCCCTTTTCAATTTAGAGCAGCCAAATCAAATGGCCATGCATGACTTTGGCAAAACCTGTTGACAACAGACAGGTGTCCCTCCTCCGCTCCTGATAAGATGCCTGTTCATTCTCTTGCTACGTGCTCGACGTCGTGTCTTGGTTTTTTCGAGCCAACTTGCCTCAGTGGAAAGTAGCGGATTCGTCTAGCCAGGGTGGGATCCAGCTCCATCATCTTGCAGGCGGGGTAAAACTGCACACGTGGAACGTTGGCCATTGCAGAGTGAAAAGACAGTCAACCAATCAAAGTAGGAAATAACTATTAAGCTTCACAATATCCATCCAATGGGACACATTCGGGGGATGTAACCTAAAATTTCCTAAACAGTTTAACAGGCGTTTAGCGGAAAAAGTGCTTCTGAAACACATCAGCAAGGAGGGATACAATGGGAGTATGATCTCGGAGGGAATGATGTTTGAATAATGTTACATTTCGCTTAAGATCTAGGCTACTTCAGCCTGGAAAATAAATCTCTGTTATTCACAATTGGAAGATTATTCATGTATCAAATACAATGAAAATGATTTGATATTTCAGTCGAATAGACTTTCAGAAACTTTTCGTTTTGGGAAACAACCTACTTGGGTAAGAAACTTTTTTCTCCCTATACTGTAGGCTACTCTCAACAAAATGCAAACTATAGGTTGCTGTAGCTTTATTTTGACTATGTGTGTAGCTTGGCACAATGACACACAGCAGTCTACTTATAAAAAAGGAGCATCTTTATACGTGTGATCATAACACTTTTATGATAGCTACCTAGGCAATTCTCATGTTGTAGACTGACTTTTAACCGCGACCATTAATTTACCGACCTTTATACTCAATAGCGTCACAAAACTTTATTGGCTCAATTTTAATATGAATTTGACTACAGCTGTCCTATTCGGTAGCAGCTCTTAACTTTTCCAGGTGTACGTTTTTTGGAATGTTTTCTCAGAATTCTATTTTAGAATTGTAAAACTCCATAGATTTCAATAGCCAGTAGCCACATCATTAGAATGTTCAGATCTCAGATTTCTAGTCGCACATGTGTACATTTGAAACGGTTAATGGTGCCATAATAATGTTGTCTCTGAATGCATAGCTTTAGGCCTATGCACAACTGTAGGCTATAGCTTCTAATCAGAACCAGATCAAGAACTCTGCCTCTAAGCAACTTGGCAGGTAAAGCAATGTTTTTCAACCATTATTGTTGATTTATCTAGTGTTTTTAAATCCAGAGTTGGTCTCGATTCCTTTCGGCAAGAGTCTTATTTTCTATAGCTTCACCTCAAAATACCATCTTAATGCACTAATTTCAATGACCACTGCACAGGTTATGTTGATATGTAGAGAGTAAATCCAGTGTCAACCTATGACAGGGACTCTTCACTGACAAACACTCAAAGTGACATGAAGGAGCGATTGCCATGGTGACTGTAGTGTTGTCCTCCGGGAGCTTATGCTGGAGTAGGACTGTGGCCAAATCACAAAGACATCCTGGTTAAACATCTCAACACATCCGTGTTTCCCCCTCCCCAGTATCCCTCTTCAAATGGTACCCTTTGTTGTCAGGCAGAATGTATTCTGTGATTTCCATTACAATGGAGAGCAAAACCAGTGAAAAGTAGTCTTTCCTAATCATAGTCATTCTCAGCTCATTTTGATTGCTCTGCAACTTTGCATTTCTCTACAACATTGGTATTGAACCATAAAAGTAGAAAAGGTAAAGGTCCAACAGGTTTACAAAGCATCGCTGTACTCTTGACATCATGCCACGATTTACAGTGGATCCATAAAATGGTATGTGTGGAGGATACACACTGTGCAAGACACATACAGTGGAGCTGAATACAAAAGGATTTTGATTTGATTATGTTTCAGTGAATGTCTGTTTAATTCTCTTGAGTTTGTAGTATATTTAGGCATATTAAACATGAAGAGCTCCTAGACCTCTGAGTGGACTGTTATGCAAGCAAGGGCCACATCTCAGCCTTCAGGTACACATTTAATTATGCAGGAAATGACGGCTAATTATTTCTAAGGAGCGCACAACCAGGAGCAGGAAAAGAGAACAAAAACTAAACGGAGAGAGAGAGCAGAGCATCCGCCTCGGGTGCTGTCACATATAGGATATACTCTTTAAAGATTAAAGATATACTCTTTAAAGTGTTTAGGCCCTCTAATTTTATCAACTGAGTGTACAGTTGGTATACTAGTTGCTATTTAATTTATTGGTAGAATTATGTTTTCATTAACATTTAGACTAATGCTCTTGGTCTGTATCAGATGAGATATAAAGATTATATTTATACAGATGTGGAGAAACACCTTTTCCTTATAACATGAAGAAGGCAGGTTAATATATGCATGGACGTATTGGGGTGCAATCTCTTTTATTATTTATTTTTTTTACACCCTGTCTAGACACACCCCAACCATGCTCAGCTGTTGGTCTGCACACAGTAATTATGTCTGATTGCGATGTTTAACGTAATTGCACACACCCCTCCACTTTTCCTTGCCTTTGATCTGTTTTTGGAACAGTTTCTAGTTGCACTCAAGGAAAATAATTTACTGGCAATTCAAGAGCTCCTGATCCAAACTAAAATTAAACCCAGCCTTTCTTTTGACCTTCATCCAACCACAACTGACAGTTTTCCCCCTCCTACCTGCACACAGATATGTAGATGGAGAGATATTGACAGCAAAACCCTGTTTGGACTTGCTTTCATGAAAGGAAAAAAGTAGTTGATATTGTGCATTTTCATTTGTATAGCCTACTCAAGAAGATGGGTTTCTTTTTTAGATTTTAGGCTAGATATAATGGTAAATGGTAAATGGACTGCATTTATATAGCGCTTTTATCCAAAGTGCTTTATAACTTATGCCTCACACTCACCCATTCACTCACATATTCACACACCGACAGCAGAGGCAACCATGCAAGGTGCCAACCTGCTCGTCAGGAGCAGTTAGGGGTTAAGTGTCTTGCTCAAGGACACTTCGACACGCTGCCAGGAGGAGCTGGGGATTGAACCGGGAACATTCAGATGACCAGACGACCACTCTACCACCTGAGCCACTGTCGCCCCTAGATATAGCAATAGAAATAATAACCTAGATATTAGCCCACTTCTTGGTTGACAATTGGTATTTAATACATATGATCAACTATTTGATATTAAATACATATGATCAACAACTTGATACTAAATACCTATACAATGCAAACAGAGATGGCTTACAGATGTCTGTTCCCTTCCATGATCAAGGTGCTGTGAGTAATAATAATGGGGAGCTTCAAGGGTCATGCTCTTCCTGGAAGTTTCTTCCTTATTGCTGGGCTGTGGTGGACAGGGAAGTACTCCCTCTGGTACGCAACCCGTAGGAATAAGAACCTGGGTTCCACTCGACTGACCAGCAAGGCCTCACAGCGTCGTCTGGAGATAATAGAAAGTTCTGTCGTGCTGTTCTTCTCTGTGGTTGGTAAGTATTCAAACATGTAGCTACAAAAAAACAAAACAAAAACAGAATTCATGAATGTAAAAACAAAGATGTGTGGGATATCCATTTTGTTGATGGATCTGGAATATTTGGATTTTGATCTGAACTAGTGAACATTCAAACACAAGAGTCAATTTCCTTCCTATTTTGGATCATTTTCTCCTGACAAATAATGCCATATTAGTTAGTTGTCATGCTCTCTGTCATAGTTTGTATTGACATTAAATGGAAATTTCACATGTATATCAATGCATCAAAATAATTTTCAATAAGGCTATATTCCAGTCCTCACAAAGGGTTGCCAACCTGGACTGGCGTAAATGCATAAATCATAATGCATATCCTAACAATAAAGTGATATCACTAAGATCTAGCAGTCGAGTGATACAACTGGTAACAAACTTAGCAATATCAATTAGCTTCATCACCAGCAAGCAAAATAAACTGTGACAAACTGGCAGACCCGGCCCAAGCCTTTATGGGGCTCTAAGCAGAATTTGATTTGGGGCCCCCCCACCACCTAACGTTAGCACCTGCACCAGTAGGCTGCATTCCATCTTCATCTACGTGGAGTGCGTGGTGGGCAATTTTAGCTATTTCCGAAAAGCCTATCCATTTTTGCAGTGCTGCTACTAGCCACGCTGCTGTGATTGCAGCAGTAGCATCTAGCTACATTGTGTAGCCAACAGGCAGCGTTGAACATCCAAGGTTACCATAATGAATGTAATAATACTTCACATTACTGTAATCCTTGAAAGTGGAGGGACCAAAAAAAACTCAAGCTCTCTTGGGGGCCCTAAGTAGGCACTTAGTTTGCTTATGCGTCGGGCCGGCCCTGCAAACTGGTGAGACACAGGCACACAGAGACAGGTGTGTCAGACAGGTTTTAGAGCAGTGGAGGTTTGATCTCATCTTTTCATGGCAGGGGTAGGGAATGGGCCTGTCAATCAAGGCAAAGGGGGAAATGTCCCTCTGTAAATTTCTTATGGTATTTCTGATTAGAAGATGATTCGTGAAAAAATATTCAGCATTGCAGGCCATTAGACTATAACCCTCTGTGCTCAAGCCTCTACCTAATATCATCATGCATGATTACAGAAACAAAACACACAAATGTATATGTATACTACCTGATATTTGATTAAAGTGATGTCAATGTTTTCCCTGTGGTGTTCTCCAGGTATGGTGGCAGAGCAGTTTGCAGCAGACGGACCCAAGCTTCAGTTGTACAACTTTGCAGAAGATCACTGGGAGCAGCTGATGAACTGGCAGCATGCCACCATGTACCTGTTCTTTGGTCTTGCTGGGACAGTGTCTCTCATTGTCCACACCACAGAGACTGCCCCAATGGCACTCGATAGACTTATGCTGGCCATTGCTTTCTTTATTGAAGGTAAGAAACCAGAAGAAAGGGATTTTGGTGAGCCCATAGGGTACAATACATTCCTGTAATCAGCATTTTAGTGCAGAGGATTGAATTACCGTTAAAGATGGTATGTGTAACCCACCTGGATTCGAACCCGGGTCCCCCGTATGGGAAACCAAACATCCACCAGTCAGCAAAAGAAGGGAATCCACCCTTGCAAAGGGAGATGTTAGGCTTACTAGGCTTCAGGCAGGGCTACTCTGCTACATATACAAGACTTGATTTCCATCTGTTGCTTTGCAGGATTTCTTTTCCTCTACCACCTCCATGGTAGGCGTATGGTGGATGTCCATGTGCATCAGCTCCTGCTCTACGCCATCTTTGGACAGGCTCTCATAGCTTTCCTAGAGGTCTTCCACAGAGGCAACATTCTGTTGGAGCTGCTGCGATGTACACTCACTCTTCTACAGGGAAGCTGGTTCTGGCAGGTAACTTCGAATATGTGCAATATGTTGATTGAAGGATCAGATCAGATCAGATTCCTTTATTGTTACGTCAAGGTACAAGTACAAAGAGTAAAAATCTTAGGTCTCGGCTCCACAACATCCTCACAGCAGCATACAAGAATAAATGTACAGTGTAAAACGTAAAACTTATAAATCTAAAAAGTAAGTGTAAATTTCGAAATGTATGTACAGTAAAAATGTATGTACAGTAAAAATGTGTGTACAGTACAGTAAAAAGAGAGGAGAGTTAGCATGTGTGTGTGTGTATTTGCCTTGTGTGGTCATTATCTTTGGACAGTAATCTAGAGTTATAAGAAGATGAGGACCCCAAAAGGACCCCAATTTAAACAAGTTGAAAGACTTATTTGGGTTTTTATCCGATTAACAGACCTCATACTGAACTGTTCTGTACTGTGTAAACTGTACCGGTGTATGTTGAAGTATGTTGTTTTGTTAATAAAGAATCTCAATCAATCAATC
>OMKL01136706.1:0-15353 GCA_900302295.1 Parasudis fraserbrunneri
AAACAAAAAATGGTTGATTTGTCCAACTATTGTGAACCAATGAACTGCATGCAACCCCTGGGACAATGAGATGGAGCAGCACATTTCAACACATGAGTGCGCACACACACACACACACACACACACACACACACACACACACACACACACACACACACTGTCTGAGTGAATGGAGATGGCAGATGATGCTGTTGTTCAGGCTGAATAACTGTGGTCTGTCTGTACGTCTGGAGGACAGAATGGCTTGAACAAGGCTTAGCTACTCCTTTGTCCAAATGGAGAATGAGAGTGGAATTGTTTTTCGTGTATCTTGAAAATAGGATTTCAGGTCTGCTATTGACAGTCAATCTTATGTTGTATCTGCAACTTTATTCACTATCTTAGTGTTGACAGTGTTACTTGAATGTTGTTCTCACCTTGCCCTGAAAATTATCAGTACTTTCAGTCGCTCCTCTTTTTTCCTGCAGGTTTTGAATGAAGATTGTGACCAAAACTGGTACAAAGCAGAACAGAATGGGAAGGAAGGCCTCATCCCTAAGAATTACATTGAAGTTAAACCACGAGGGTAAGTACTGGTGGGCAACTAAACGGCAGCTGTCATAATGGTGGTTCATACCATGCAGTGATAATAACCATATTGGTTGGATATGAGATGTTTTTTTGCCCCAATATGTAGAATTTTCGACAATAATATATCATATCATATATCATTGTCAGATTAGTTGTGACACCTCGGTATAGCTCTTGTAAACAAATAAGACCATTGCAGAGGAGATTGGTAGCCTAATTGTCACGCTAAGACCACATTTCCATAAACCCCGTCGCTTCCTGTTGCAAAGGAGATGTTGCCGTTTGTTCCTGCCCCTCTGTACCACCACCTGGAATTAAAGCTGATATATTGATGTTGAAATACATGTAGGGGCTTTAATATGATCAAATGATGCTGCTTTTACAGACAGTTTCAACTTGACAACAAAAACAAATGTAAACATTCTAAACACACTACTTTTGTTTTCCTGTCAGCTATTATCAGCAGATATTAAGCTGATATCCAAGCTGGTACCTAATGCAATCCCACTGAAAGCATCTATAGCTAGACCCAAGGTCTATAGAAAAAAAAAAAAGATCTTGATGTTGACATCGACAACATCGTGGAAATTCAGCACCCACAGGACAGCACCATGGCAGCGCTGGGACCAGTATTCTAGTGAATGAAAGTGAATGAAACCCAGTCAGCACTCTAATGGTTGTTTACATCCACGTCGGTGACCAAACCCTCATTATCTAAGAACCCTGGCTAGTCCTTCCTTCCATATAGCTATATTGGAGGGTGTCAGTCTGCTTATATAGCTAGACCTCCCTTCAGTATGGCTATGTTGGTAGCCATACCAACCATGCAATTCTGCAGGATCTCGGACATGGTGGTGGTCCATTCATTCGTCAGTCAAGATTTTAGATTTGCATGGTCCATCCTGTCACCATGGCTACTATGTTGAAGGGGTCAGTCAGCTTATACAGCTAGACTTCTCTTCCATATAGCTATGTTGAAGGGTGTCAGTCAGGCAAGCTGGGATTTTAACTATCATTTGACCTAATGGGTTCTAAATTTGTGTAATGTAGTGATTGATTGGTTTGCAGATACTTAACTGAAAGTGTCAACTCTCACCTGAGGGAGGGGTACACAATTTACATCACTGCTCAGATCAGAAATGGGTGCTCCAATCAGAACAATATCTGAAACTCATTAGAACCCCTCTGTCTTGAAAGAAATTCACCAGACATCCCTTTTTTCAATTCAAGAAGCTGGTTAGGCGTTGCAATTTTGGGATGAACAGAAACAGATATTTCTACAGACGGTCATTTCCAACCAGAATGTGCCAGTTCAAAGTAAATCTTGTCATATCCTAGTTTATTTGGCCAGTAGTGGTGGTTTTGCCCTTTTTTTTGCAAAGATAAGGGAGGTTTGGCTGTGGTGTGGTGTGGTGTGGCCTGGCAAAGGGAGATAGTTGTTAGAGCTTATTTGTGGGTTAGTCTGGGCTGGCTTTCAGGCCCTTGTGGTGTCTTATGTCTTGGATTTGGTTGCTGAGAATCCCTCTATCTGTGTGAAAGGTTCTCATCATCTGGCGCCGAGACTTTTTCTGCAAAGTCAGCTGTCTTTATTTCCCCTCCAGCCTTGGCCAGTATAGCCCTTCTGTATGTACCGGTAATCTTGGAAAATATTGTTTTATTTTTCTCTTGGATTTCGTCAATACAGTCATCTTTTAGAGGAGAGCATTTTTGTACTGGACAGTACAACCTGCATATACAGAGTATTGTATTATTGACAGGGAGTTATGTGTTGGGCTTAGATATCTGCTGACTGAACAGGAGAAGAACCAGGAAATCCTTGGTGTTAATACTAGTCATATTTCTATTGATTCACAAAGTCTTCACTTATACGTATCATGATTCATAAGGGATAATAAGTCAGTGTCTGATAGCCAAGAATCAATCCCTGGCCTTGTGGCATTTCATACATGTGTTTGAGCCAGACAACTCTTAACGACTGCACTGCATAGTCTTGCCCCTGAACCTAACATACAGACCTGGCACATAGTCTTGCCCCTGAACCTAACATACAGACCTGGCACATAGTCTTGTCCCTGAACCTAACATATAGACCTGGTACATAGTCTTGTCCCTGAACCTAACATATAGACCTGGCACATAGTCTTGTCCCTGAACCTAACATATAGACCTGGCACATAGTCTTGTCCCTGAACCTAACATATAGACCTGGCACATAGTCTTTCCCCTGAACCTAACATACAGACCTGGTACACAGTCTTGCCCCTGCATTTGCACATGCTAAAATAAAAATAGCCCGAACCCCACAGACTCTGCCCTTCATCTCAACAGACCTTTTTGATGCTGTGAAGTGTGCAGTATTTGCTATCTAAAACCACATCAAAGGGAGCCCACTCCAACACTGAGCACCAAGCAGGAAGGGCTGAAGATAATAGGAGGATGTCCACGTTATCTCTCCAGCCTCTGGGGGTGTGCAGCAGGTCTCAGTCTGAAGGGTGCTAGATAAAGGGGAAGTTCATAATAAATGTAACTCAGTTATTTTGTGGAGTTCTGTCTAAATTTAAATAGCCTACAAAATACACAAAAATATCTCCCAAGGCTACACAAAAAATGCTGAGATAATCTGTGATTTTATTTATCTTTTTTATTCATTTATAATGAATGAGAGACTTGTGCTGGCAATTGACTGGGTCAGTATTCAGGATGTAAATGCTCCAGGCAACAAATAAATGAATCAAGTTTCCCATTCACTTTTAATGAAGGAACTCCAGAAAGTCTCTCTCGATGACTTCACAGATTATTGGTTATCTGGATTCTAGTGTACTGAAAGAGCCTATTGATTGTACTGCACTGTACTTGATCATAGGAAGAATAAATGTAAAATTCCTTTCAAGATAGTTCTTTCCTATGTTATCTAGCATGACAGCATCAAACACAAATCATACTGCAGTATTTAGAAAAGTGCTTACATGTTTTTGGAAAAAAGGTGAGATACCCTTACCACCAACAGGAAATCATTCATTTTCGATGGAAGTCAGCGACATGAAGCTACAGACGCATGCCTGACACGCAGCGCTCCTTGTAGTGCGTGACGGATGACAGATCCTGGTGTGACGGGCTTCAAATTGAAGTTGAGATGAGCTCAAACTTTTTCTCACACTATTGATATCTCAGCTGAAAGAGGAACAGACAGACAGTACCTTTCAACTAAAATTCAATTTAAATATCATAATATTGCCAAAGAATTAAGCTCACAGGTTGCTATCATTGTTGGAGCATTTGACTGATCGTCACAACGAAAAAGGATCTGGTTAGATTTTTATGTTAGTTCATGTTAAACGTAATTCATGTTATGGCAAATATTTAATGGTTCTAATCTCATAACGATTAGTAGGATTTGTCTTCTACTAGTAATATCCTACCAGTCGTACTGATTAACGACCAAGGCGCTCCAGCAACACGTAACCAGGGACTCGCTCGTAGCCTGTAGTCTGAACACCCCGTGAGACTTCATTTCTTAGACTACTTATTGTAACAGTCACCCATTCTTGTCATTGTCTTGTCGTCAGTATTACCCCTGCTTCAGTTCAACAATGTCACCAGGTCTCTAGAGTACTCTACATCTTTCATCCTTTGTCTCAGAAGCTCAGGAGCTCATTCTACACAACACTGATGCAGACTGACCCGCATCTGTCGTCTTGATTTTACTCCACCAGGCTGTAAGCAGTGATTTTGCCCCAGGAATTTTGAAGGTTCAGACGTTTGTAAAGTGACATCCTCTGAACCGACTCCCAGCAGGCCCTTAAGCTTTGCTGTGTTGATGAAAAAACAGTGAAGCTTACAGGTGGAGAGGATATCAATCTTTTTAATGCCACAGTACACTTCTGTGAGACAAAGCAATTCTAAAGCACACCTAATTATTGATTGTTCTGAAATGTCAAACTAAGCCTAGTATGATCGAGCATAACAGGAGAAAACAAAATATAAAGAGGTGCTGGCCAAGGAACAAATTCAATTAACTTAGAGGGGAGAACGTTATAAAACTGGCCTGATATGTACAAGAAGAGGGTTAGTTAAATACCATACACCCACTACAGGGTGGCTGTCTACTGCTCTAGTCTATGCATTTTGGCATGCCATCGCAGGGTAAACACAGATGGAATTAATAACATCAATTATGGGCCTGTTCCATTCAGGTATGTCACAGCCATTATAGTGAGACAGCATGCACAGTACCAGGGCCCCGGACCTGGCAAACCTAAATGTTATTAATAATTACACCTGTTTATCCTGCGATGACATGTCAAAATTGCCACTGTGAAAAGGGCCTTTTCTGCACACCACTAATGCTGTTATTACCTCCGCCTAAGAGGTTATGTTTTTACCTTTTAGTACAGTCACTTGCAAATAGAAAGTGTATTAATAGGACAACGTTTTGATCCCAATGGATCTTCCTCAGGTTTAGAAACAAGGGACTGACATGTCATTATATAGGATAGATCACATGACAATTCATTCAAGACACCTGGTCTGTCTATTAGGGCTTCAGAAGTATCCATAAAATCCATGCATGCATAATATCACATATCATAGGTCACAGTAGATTAACATCTTCAGAACCAAACACGACATTATATACTACAACATCTCAAATATGATCAAACGGTGAGTCCACAGAGTAGATCGTCATGGTACAAAAGCACTCTAATTAAGTTTAAGCATGAGGCAAAATAATGACAAAAACACCCCAGTGATCATTACTGAGGACAGAATGGACAAAGATAATTAATCCTGTAAGAAAGGGTGCCGCTAGATACTCCAGACAAGAATCATCACTCAACAATGTATGTTAGAAGAAATGTGTATTAGTAAACTTGTTGTAAACTTGTAGTAAACAGTTTCAAGCGGTGCGCCACGCCGGCTAGTTGGGCGCCACCGCTCTCCCCATAGGAAGACAATGAACCCAAAAACAATGGCTCAGCCAGTGCAAAGAGATTTTGCCGGTGGTCATCTGTAGAGGCCTTTAAGCCCCAGCAGAGCTCTGCACGCTGGAGTTTGTTATTTGTTAGCTGCTGTTAGGGTGCACAGTTCCTGCTGTCCTCCTTCGACTTCTCTCATCAACAAGTTGTGTTTGCCCACAGGACTGCTGCTGCCTGGGTGTTTTTTGTTTGTCACACCATTCAATTTACCTCATTCAGTTTAATTCATTCAATTGAACGCTAACTGGATCCCACTGTGTCTGTCTGCCAGCTTTATATAGTAAACCATGTGACACAGTGTCTGGAGGAGTAATCCATTTTCATGGACAGCGTGGTGCACCTAACAAACTGACCATGAGGGCTGATGTCCTCCACTAAACAAAGTCTTGGTCCATTATTAGTCATAGGATTTTGTCAACTAATCGATTAGTTGATTTCAATGGCAGATCTGTAAAATTGTGTTTCCTAAATGCAGTCATGCAGAAGTACCTCTTTAAATCTAGTGCTTACGAGAGATGAGCTCATAATTTTTCAGGAAATAACTCCACTTCCATTCAGCATGGAAAAGAGCATAAATAATGACTTCACCACTAATCGACTAACAAAGTTTTGGTTGACTAAGACCAAACCGACTATTAATCAAACAATCAGTTAAAAGGGGGCAGCCCTACTGACCATTGCGCTAGTTTTCCAAACATTTTTGTTTGGAAATTGATTTTCTTAGTAGAATCTCAAGGTACACCTGAGCTCACTCCCCGGCCCAACGGCCGAGAACTACCGGCTTAGAGCAGTGAGACCTGACATGCATCACTAAAATGGATGAGCCTGGATGCTGCTTTTGCAGATAACATGGGGTGAGCCAGAGGTGTCTTGTGCTGATCTGTTGTGCTGATTTATGATTAAAGATTTATTCTAATCTTTAATCATAAATCTTCATTTTTTCTACCACCCTGAAAACAGACATATACGGACAGACACACGCACGCACGCACGCACGCACGCACACACGCATGCATGCACGCACACACACACACACAGGGGTTGTATGTGGGGATATTGGTTACTAGGCAGTGCCAACGAGCAGGTTGTGTTGGCGTAGAATCAAACAGCTGTTCAGCATTTGTGCTCTATGTTCTGCCAGTGCTTCTTATCTAACCAGGAACTGTTTCATTAACCTCAGTAATTACAGCTGAGTTTGCGCAAATGCAAAGGAACAGACATGAAAGCCCCCACTGATGATGTAATTATTTTGCATGATAACATGATGTCATCTTGAATCATCCATGTTCATCAGTCTTATTTGCGCTCTTCCTGCCTTCAAAACGTGCCACTGTAGCTGTCACCAAAATATTGAAGCTCCTCTATGGCCATTTTTCACTGACTTTGAATTAACTCCTGATTATGTTGCAAGTTATTATACAGACCTAGTGTGAATATGACATAGAAAAAAATATATATTTCATAATTCATTTTAGACTCTAACCCTAACCCAAGGGGGGGGTCTTGATTTAGGCCTACAGTATCATACTTTTGAGGTACTTTGATAACATACGGTTACCATGAAGACTCTCTTTTTGCAGTAATTGTATCAAAAGCAGTACTTCTTTTCTAGGTCAGCTTTGCCTTCAAAGGCAATTGTCATGATGGGTGATGTCCAGCTAGTTTTACATGTTCTAGATGACAGTTGTTGTTTTTTATGTTGTTGTTGTTGACAGTTGGTTTCATGGGAAGATCCCGCGGGCCAAGGCTGAAGAAGTGCTGAACAAACAGAGGCTAGATGGAGCCTTCCTCATCCGAGAGAGTGAGAGCACCCCGGGAGATTTCTCCCTCTCTGTCAAGTAGGTTGTCACTGCAATACTGCTGGCTGCGGTACACACACAAGCACAATCTGTGATTTATATGACCATCTAAACTCTGGGTGTATTCACATAATATAAGAACTTAATTAGCCTGTCACAACTCGAAAACAGGTCTCTTGTACTCCAATGTTAACAAACATTACCAGTGTAAACAAACCTTTACAGCCTCAGACGTAATGTAAAACTCAAGTGTAGCTGTCACATAGGCTATGTTCAGACTGCCAGCCCAAATCCATTTTTTGGCATGTCCAGATTGATTTTAGAAAGTCTGGACAGCAAAAAACACATGAAATGCAATTTTTGCTAATCTGATGCGAACCACATTTGGAGGTGGTTTGGAATGCGATTCCAATCAGATTTCAGAATCAGCTTTAATGGCTATGTATTCGTAAGGAATTTGACTTTTGTGTTTTGTTGCACCATGTCCATGTACTTACACGCAAGAAAAGATGCGTCTCACTCTGGACGCTCTGGGCGATCAAATCAGATTTCAAAGCGTCCTCTGTGTCACTCACAATGCAACACACAATGATGACGTCAAATCCAGAGTGACAGAAGTGCATCAGAGCGTCTGAGCAGCAGAGCGGTGTGGACATGGAGGACAATACAGAGAACCACAGTCCGTGGACAGACGCTGAAATAAATTGTCTGCTGGCACTTTAGGGGGAGGCTTCTGTACAGGCAAAGCCATTTCTCATGCTTCCGCGTTGGAACCAGCGTATGTAGTTACTGACGCCTACATCGTTACCACAGCAACCCATGCAGATAGGTTGGTGATGTCTGGACACACAAATCTGATCTGGTCACTTGCAAATAACAGTGCAGACAGTCTGTCTTAAAAATCTGATTTGAGAAACAAATCAGATTTGCCTGCAGTCTGAACAAAGCCATATTGTCTGTCCTTGTATCAAAGGTCAATGGATTTCAAAGTGAAAAGGAATATCTTCAATCCACTAAATCACTAACAAAGCCATTAGTGGGGCATACTGCAATCACAGATTCAAGATTCAAGATTCAAGATTCAAGATTCAAGATTCAAGATTCAAGATTCTTTTATTGTCATGTGCGTAGTTAAACAGACAGTTTTGCCATACAATGAAAATCTTACTTTGCTAGTCCTCCCTTCAAACAATATAAAACACACATCACACAGTCTTAACTAAAAAAGCAACTTAAATACAACAAATGCTAGAATAGGGGATTTTAAGGAGAAAAAAAAAGTGTGGCCTAAGTTTCTCTTTATTTTCTCTATCACATCTCTGATAATCTCTCTTTTTCTCCCTCCCTGTTTATCTCTCCCTTTTCTTCATATGCTATGCTAGTCTTAAAGTTCTGTTTCCATCTACAGCACGTTGTTTACGGTTAGAAATACCAGTGTTATAGTTTGGTTCTTAACTCTTAAAACCAAGCGAACATGACAGACAGTTACATTCAGGCAATATAGTTCAGACATACAAAATGTGACACCCCACACCATCGCTTGTTCAGAGCTTCTGTTTGCCACTTTGTTCCCCCTCTAGTCTTTATGCAAAGTCTGTCGGCTGATCCATATCGGCTAAATAGCCTGCGTCCCCCCTGACTCACCAGCCTGAGGCAATCCAGTGACTTATCCCTCAGTGAAAACTCTTTGCACTCCCCTGATAGCTTTATCAAGTTATCAAAGCAAGCTCACGCTCTCCCCCGACTTATTTTGGCGACAGTCTATGACAGATTTGCCTGAGCTACAAGGTCACCATCTCTTGTAATGCAACATGATGAAATATGCAAGTGCCAGATGTTCAGTCTCACAGACTCACCTGTAATGCAACATGATGAAATATGCAAACGCCAGATCTACAGTGTCACTGACTCAATTGTAATGCTGCATAATGACATATATGCAACTGCTGTCTGCATTGTAACGGTGATAAAATCCCAGTCTCTTGTCACATAATGTAAAAATGGGCGAGCAGCATAGCTTGAATCTTTAATTAAACCTACACACAGATGGGCAAGGCACAGGAGAACGGAAAAAGGAAAGAAAAAGAAAAAAAGACTGGATGCGTGATCCGGATGCAGAAGTATTTTGGCTGCAGCATCCAAGCAGAGTAATAACTATACATGTATGCATCAACAAAAATCCTGGATGTCAGAAAAGGGCATGGGGGTTGGGGATAATGGTGCCCAGTGTATCTCGATGGTCCCTCCACTTAAATATTGATTGGTCAGAAACCCCTCACTGTCAAAAACCTCCTCCCTCTCATACTCCTTTCATCCTCTGTAGGCTCGCAGGAAAGAAATGTCCATCCTATACTGCTTCCTACATCATGTTTTTACAATTTTCCATGAATTAGTCTACTCTCGAGTTACTTCCTCTGCTCCTGCACCAGCAACATTTTTATTTCTTTATTTCTTTTTAAATAAATCCAGTTTTCGATACATGTTTTCACTCTCCACAGGTTCGGCAACGACGTCCAGCACTTCAAGGTCCTGCGTGACGGCTCAGGGAAGTACTTCCTGTGGGTGGTGAAGTTCAATTCGCTGAACGAGCTGGTGGAGTACCACCGCACCTCCTCTGTGTCCCGCAGCCAAACCATCCTGCTCCGCGACATGGAGGAGGTCCAGCTACAGCAGGTCTGACCTGACGGATGACACACACACACACACACACACACACTACATGCACACATGCACGCACATGAACACACACATGCACTCTATAGGTACAGGACAGAAATATACATAAGCACAAAGACACACACAAGCACTCACATTCAAACATAGACTTAATGACACACACACACACACACACACACACACACACACAGTAAAAAAAAAAAAAACATGGACAGCAGCACAAACAAATTCTCCCACACTGGCAAAGACAAACACTTCTGAAAAAAGACTGGAGTTTCTAAGAACACACACACGCGCACGCACACACACACACACACACGCATGCTTATGCGCGATCATACGTGCACGCACACACACACACACACACACACACACACACACACACACACACACAGACAACACAGTCCATTCACCACCTTGCAATTATTTGTCTAGATCTGATGACACATTCTTGTCTGTATTCATGTAAGTATTATTTTGAAAACATAATTATCAATTTTAAATATAAAATGTAATGTAAAACATGTAACACACTGTATTCGTAGGTGCTTTATTGTGCATGAATATGTGGCCACCATTTTGATGTTTTACAGGACACAAGCCTCACGTTGCCATTTTACTTTTGTCATGATTCAGGAATCCTACTGTACTGGTGTGTTTTATAAAAACCTCTCTACCACATCACGCTCTGTCCTTCATGTTTCAGCTCTACTGTTAGTTCATTTACCAAAGCAATCCATTATTACCCCATTTCTACTGCCAATGCAAGTCATGCAAAAATACCAAAGTAAAGCCCTCATTTGGGATTGTATTTATCTATTTATGTATTCATTAATTAATTCATTCATTTATTTATTTAACAATTTAAGCGTGGAGTATATTCACGTACATTCTTGAGGAGTAGATGGAGAATAAGCTTTTGAAATCTTCTTAAACAATTATAAATCAGAATATAGGTAAAAAAAAAATATATTGCCTACATAAACAAAGCCTTTATGACCACAACTATATACGGCAAATATAATCAAAAACTCACATTTAGCCAGACCTGTTCTCCAGTGGTAGTCCTTGTATCAAAAGCCCAATCAATCAACTAGAGAGTGAAAACACGTCTCCATTCCTATTTTTCCTTTTTGGTTTTGGGGCCGCCCATCTGTTTACATTTGCCTCGCCTTTAATTCCAACACCACGGAGCCCCTGGTCGATGGAGAGATTGTGGTGTCCCTGAAGTTGCCAAAATGTGCCGATCTTTGCTGACCTTTCCTTGTGAGTTGCCGTTGTTCCACCATCCATTGAGCCAGGTCAACACGGGTCAAGTTTAATTTGGACAGAGGTTTACGTGTCCATGTCTCCAGGCCTACTGGTCAGGCTTGGCTGCAGTTAGCCTTGCATGTGTCTGACTCCAAAGCTTCTGCAGTTCTTCTTAGGTGTCAAAGGTCAATTACTTTTCTTCTTTACGCTCTGAAAAGGGTCAGAATCTGGACCACAGTCTGGCCAGTAGCTATACCCTGTTAGTGCTTGGCCAGACACATGTTGGCAGGTCTAACTAACATGGCCATGGATAGCCAAGTCAAGTCAAGTCAAATTTATTTATCCGGAACATTTAACAACTTTTAACAACTGCAGTTGGCAAAAGTGATGTACAAAGCCAGAGTCTATAAATAAAAAAACACAACAAATCATAATAGATCAAACATCAAGATAAGGACAATCAGTGCATAGAAAACACACACTATATACCAACCAATCAGATCAGATCAATACATCATAAACACATACCCTACAAGCAGTCTATCAGATCAGATCAATACATTATAAACACATACCCTACAAGCTGCCTATCAGATCAGATCAATACATAATAAACACATACCCTATATACAAGCTGCCTATCAGATCAGATCAATACATTATAAACACATACCCTACAAGCTGCCTATCAGATCAGATCAATACATTAAAAACACATACCCTAAAAGCTGTCTATCAGATAAGATCAATACATCATAAACACATACCCTATATACAAGCTGCCTATCAGATCAGATCAATACATCATAAACACATACCCTATATACAAGCAGTCTATCAGATCAGATCAATACATTATAAACACATACCCTATATACAAGCTGCCTATCAGATCAGGAGGACTCGAATGCCAGCGTATAAAAGTATGTTTTGAGCCGAGACTTGAAGGAGTCGGTAGAGGGGGCTGATCTGATAGAAAGGGACAGGCTGTTCCCCAGCCTAGGGGCCACGACTGAGTCACCTCTGGGTTTAAGTTTAGAACGAGGGACAAGTAGGAGGCCCAGACCAGATGATCTGAGGGACCTGGAGGCAGCATAAGGGTTTAAGAGGTCTGTGATATAAGACGGGGCCGGTCCATTCAGGGCTTTAAAAACAAACAGCAGGACCTTCAAATCAATCCTAAAGGGAACTGGAAGCCAGTGAAGAGAGGCCAGAATAGGGCTAATACGGTCCCTCTTTCTGGCACCAGACAGAAGCCTGGCCGTCGCATTTTGGACCAGTTGCAATCGGGACAAGGATGATTGGCTGATCCCAGTGTTAAGGGAATTGCCGTAATCAAGCCGGGAGGAGATGAAAGCATGGATGTTTCCAGATCACCGAAGGCAGAGGAAAGCTTTGATTTTTGCAATGGTACGGGGCTGAAAGAAACTGGATTTTACAACTGCATTTACCTGTTTTTTCAAACTTAAAGGCAGAGTCAAAGATCACATCAAGGTTCTAACAAGGCTTAACATAGGTGGACAGTTGACCTAAGCTGTTGGTGATCAGTTTAACGGAATCCGGGGGGGGCCAATAAGAACGACTTCAGACTTTAATAGGATTTGTTAACCTTGATCCAGCCCCTTTTTCACCCACTACTGCCCCTTTTTCAAAATTCTTATAATAATTCAATGATTCAGTTCAGGCGATTCAAGGGTTTGGCCCTCCTCTCCTCCAAAGCAAATTTTCTGACAGACGATAAACACAGCAACAGGCTAAGAGGCAACACCACCTTTCTTCACTTAGAAAAATAAATTACATGAACCACACTTGGTGTGAACGATGCACTAATGTATAACTAACTAGCAGACGGGGTTAGACCACTCAAGTTTGTTGAATGGAGATGAATGAAAATACGATGCGTACAACAAAAGACAACAAAATGTTTTCAGCTGCAGCAGCTTCAAAAGCGACCAACATGATGCTGCTGTAAATTAATTGGAGCCTTGTGGTTTTGAGTGTAGAGGATTAATTTACTGCATTGTCTGCTGATACCAAGTCCCCCAATGCAACATCAATCTGACATCAGGGATCTGCACTTCTTTCTCTCTCTGCACTAGCAGGGCTACTGCTAATTTACCAGTTAGCTAGAAGCTAGACCTCTATGACACACTGCTGACTGTATCTAGTTACAGTAGAAGCCCTCTATGACACAATGCTGACTGTATCTAGTTACAGTAGAAGCCCTCTATGACACACTGCTGACTGTATCTAGTTACAGTAGAAGCCCTCTATGACACAATGCTGACTGTATCTAGTTACAGTAGAAGTCCTTTATGACACAATGCTGACTGTATCTATAGTTACAGTAGAAGTCCTTTATGACACAATGCAGACTGTATCTATAGTTACAGTAGAAGTCCTTTATGACACAATGCAGACTGTATCTATAGTTACAGTAAAAGTCCTTTATGACACAATGCAGACTGTATCTATAGTTACAGTAGAAGTCCTTTATGACACAATGCAGACTGTATCTATAGTTACAGTAGAAGTCCTTTATGACACAATGCAGACTGTATCTATAGTTACAGTAGAAGCCCTTTATGACACAATGCAGACTGTATCTATAGTTACAGTAGAAGCCCTTTATGACACAATGCAGACTGTATCTATAGTTACAGTAGAAGCCCTTTATGACACAATGCAGACTGTATCTATAGTTACAGTAGAAGCCCTTTATGACACAATGCAGACTGTATCTATAGTTACAGTAGAAGTCCTTTATGACACAATGCCGACTGAATC
The DNA here is from genome assembly GCA_900302295.1 of Parasudis fraserbrunneri. Classification (NCBI taxonomy): domain Eukaryota; kingdom Metazoa; phylum Chordata; class Actinopteri; order Aulopiformes; family Chlorophthalmidae; genus Parasudis; species Parasudis fraserbrunneri. The sequence goes on from OMKL01136706.1 coordinate 14,060, forward strand.
TATAGTTACAGTAGAAGTCCTTTATGACACAATGCAGGCTGTATCTAGTTACAGTAGAAGCCCTTTATGACACAATGCAGACTGTATCTATAGTTACAGTAGAAGCCCTTTATGACACAATGCAGACTGTATCTATAGTTACAGTAGAAGCCCTTTATGACACAATGCAGACTGTATCTATAGTTACAGTAGAAGCCCTTTATGACACAATGCAGACTGTATCTATAGTTACAGTAGAAGTCCTTTATGACACAATGCAGACTGTATCTATAGTTACAGTAGAAGCCCTTTATGACACAATGCAGACTGTATCTATAGTTACAGTAGAAGCCCTTTATGACACAATGCCGACTGAATCTATAGTTACAGTAAAAGTTCGCCCTCTATGACACAATGCCGAATGAATCTATACTTACAGGCAAAAACAATGAAAGTCAGATTCTTCGGTTCGACCAACCACCTCCGGATGCTGACAGGTCCAGACCTCTGCATCACTTGAACTGAATCATAGAATAATGGAATTTGAAAAAAGGGCAGCGGTGTGCGATTCAGGGGGCTGGGTCCAGACTAAGGATCTGTAATCAAACTTGTCTCAGCCACACTACAGCCACTGCCTGGCAGAGTTTGGTAGAAGACCCTGAGGTCTGAGGTCACGTTGGACGGTGCGTTTTATTGACCAGTAGACAGGGGTTTGAACTGTGCCAGTGCCCCATCTTGAATAATACATTCACCTGTGATACATAAGGCACTCCGGTAGAAGTTACTGGGGTATGAACACAATACCTGACAGACAGCATTACGAGAAAATAAAAAATAAAACAAGAGCAGGTACAGAATCTGATATGTAAAGGCATGGGAATTAGCTACCATAGCATTCCGAAGGTGATTCAAACCAAGGCCTTGAGCAAGAGAAGCACAACTTTTCTAGAGGGACAAATGGAGCTGCTTGCTATCTGAGCGACTCTTTTAAATTCACAGGGACTACCCTTTACTGCTCCCAAACCATCTCCCTTGCACACTATGTTGAAGTACAGTACAGTCAAATGTGATGATTTTCATGGGCTTACGTGGTGTTTAAGATACATTTTCAGATAGACTGGAAGCCTACGGCAGTGGTGAATTTGCAAAAAAAAAAAAAAATAGGCACCAAATATGAAAGGTAATTATAAAAGATTATGAATAGTAATTTCAGGCATCATTTATGTATCAATATACAATACGAACTGAAAGGAACAAGCCAGACACGGGGTGAACCATGACATTCTCATGTCTGACCTCTGACCTCTTCTCTTGT
>OMKL01136709.1:9967-21288 GCA_900302295.1 Parasudis fraserbrunneri
CAGCCTGGCTTGGTATTGCACTTTGTTTAAATGTTTTATTTAGGTCTGATGTGTGGGTCGGAGTTGAATGGGTATAGGGGAGGGGTTTCTATTGCTGGCTACACCTCAGGCTCTGCCAAGAGAGGTCTGGAGAAATTCACACTATAATAAGTTACCAAACTAAAACCCGCACATCAGACCAAAACAAAAAAAATGCAACAAAGTGCAATATCAGGGGCTGTTTTGCCTAGAGGTCGCTGTTTGATGGCATTACAGATTCTACCAAACAAAGACAAAATGTGTACATGTAGTGTGTATATGCTAACATCCTTTTCTATATGTAGGCTGGTTTTGGAGCCAAGGCAAAAAATCTGGCACAGCTAAGAAATGAGGAAAGAGGAGTATCATGGAGGTGAGAGAGTTACCTCGGCATGCAGCAGTGAATCACATGCAGACCTCGCACCGTCATCGGCCCGCTGTACCCATCTCGTTGTAGGGGTGTAACGATTTTTACGATTTGATACGTTTTGGGGGGTTTTTAGGCAAAAAATATGATGCATGATAGACGCGTTTCCTGTTTATAAACACACTGTGTTCGAGCCAATCAGCAGTACCCACTGAATCACATGACTGAATTGCCCCTGACCCACCTTGAGCTGCTGCTCTAGAAAAGTAAAACGGGGCTCTAAGGAGAAACCATGAAACCCCCCTGAAAAAAAGCTGTTTCAAGTGAAAACGTTTTGACTAACATTTTGTCAAATCAGCATGTCTGTGAGTGTGACTCTTTCACCCTTTACATAGCTAGCTTGGGCATGGATTGATTGTTTAGATCACTAGCATGGCTAACAAATGCAAATATATTGTAGTCTGCCCCATTGCTTTGACCGGGATTATGTTCCTTTTTGTCCCCTTTGATGCGTGCACATATTGAGTCTGACGTGGTGGGGAAACCCCTCTATAACATCTTACATTTTGACCATGGTCAATGATTCAAGTTGATTAACATTGATACTTTTCTAAAGTGTCATCATGTGATTGGACTGATTCTGTCAGCAACAATTGAATAGCCTATATGCAATAAACTTTAGTTCACCACATGATGTTTGTAAATTAACTAAACTGATAACCACATTATAAATTTTACAGATCGATGCATCTGGATTTCCACATTCATGCTAGTGCATTGAGATGCTTCAGTTATGTTTTACACCCCTATTTCTTTGTGATCACTTTTTGGTTTTGTTGTTTGTTTGTTTGTTTGTTTGTTTGTTTGTGTCCACCAGCATTGGAGGGGATAAAACTCTGGAAACTGTCACAACATTACCTAGTAAGTCAGAGGTCTCCGTTCAGCCCTTGAAAGAATTGTGTGATACAAATTGTCACAGCTAGATGGCAGGCTTGACAATCTCTTTTAATGCCAAACCTAACCATGTTGTCTGAAGTGTGTGTGTGTGTGTGTGTGTGTTATCACTTATCCATCCTTTTTGTGATCAGATATCCTTAAGAAGTTCAATCCTAGCATCAAAGGAATGTCAAAAGGCCGGGGGAAGGAGGAGCCTGGCTTCAACGTGGCTGTATCAGGAGCTAAAATAGCGTACGTGTTGTTTATGTCAACCACAGAACTTGAATGGAGAGAAAGGGCCTTTCCTAGTGTATCATGGTGCACCTTAAATGGCTTCCATAGAATGTTTGATAATGTTGTCATCACACTCCTACACAGAGCTGCCTTTTACTTAGTGTCATCAACCAAACCAACACTGATGTTATGACAATGTTATTGAACATTCTATGGCAGCCATTTTAAAGGGTACAAGCCAAATGACCGTTAAAGAATGTAGAGTTGAATGGGAATAGCCGTTCTATCAATTCAAATTCTGTGATGTGAAACGTGTGGTTTATCTTACCTTTCCCTTATGACACTGTGCATCAACAGCTAATATTAAGGAATTTATTTGCATCATCACTCTGCATTTGGTACCGTTTCTGGTTTTCTCTTCTCTTTTGTAACTTTATTCTTCTGTTTCAAACAGAGGAATCCCAGCGCAGGTCAGACGTCTCATTGATGCCATGAAAAACGACTCGGTGAGTTAATTTTGACAACGTCCTAGATGTAACATCCAGTGATTCTATTTCACACTGTGCTGAAAATTCCGTGCTCATAAAAAATAGATTATAAACTTGTGTGCGGAACAAGAATGTGGATAGCATAACAGTAATATATAATATCTCTCTCACTTCCTTATGATTTTCAGTTCTTACTCTACTGAATCTCTCTCTCCCTCTCCCTCTCTCTCTCTCTCTCTCTCTCTCTCCCCCCTCTCTCTGTCTGTCTCTCCCTCTCATGGATGCTCATAGGCTGTGGATTTTGAGAAAGATTGGAAGCTGGTGACCCTCTTCATTGGAGGCAATGACCTGTGCCAGTACTGCAACGATAGAGTGAGTTTCCCTCAGCCATTCTAAGATGCCAGTGAACCAGAATTCAAGGGAGTTGCGTAACCTCTCCTGGCCGACTCACAACTATAAAAAAACGTCGTTATAAACAGTTCCCTCCACGGAGACAACCTCCTGTCATAACGAAGTGGTTTTAGCTTCCTTGATTTTGACGTCCTGTTTAGAGCCGTCTCATGATATCGCATTCAAAGTGGAATGAGCATCGAAGCAGAATAATCATGCATTGTGACCAACCTTCCTCTGATTGTTTTATTGTGTCAGAGTGAGATGAGGGCAGACAAGGTTTCCTTTGAATAAGCACATTCTGTCACCCCACCCCCACCCCCACTAGAAACAAGCACACAAGCACAGCGACAGGCCTTGTTCTCTGAGAGGCATCAACAAGGGAGAAGTCAACCCAGACTCTCTTCACCCTGTCTCTATCTCACTCTTATCTTCCTCCATCCTCCCTCCCTCACTCTCTCCTTCGCCCTCTTTTTTTCTTTCTTTTTTTTAAATTTTTTTTTTTTACTTTTTTATGTCCCACTTCACCTCCCTTTTCCCTCTTTCCTTGTTTCTCCCTCCATTACTCTTCCTCCTCCCTACCATTAGGGCAGGTGCTCTTTTAATGTTTATTTATTTTTTTTATTTCTTTTACTTTGAAGCAGAATATCAAAGCGCAACATCAATTTGAGATGAGCTCCGAGACTGTGGTAGTGACATCTTAGTATTAGCTAGTCACCACTGTTGCAGGCGCTCTTATACATGTTGCATGATGGCATATTGCTTCCTTCAGTCGATATTTGCTTTGTAGATGGCTGCAACATGGTCAGTTTTGCTTTCTGTCCTATTTACAACGGCAATGTAAACGTACAGAGCAACGACTGTTGAAAAAAGTATGAATTGCCATGGCTTGTGCTTGTATGTTCACTATGAAATAATAATGGCTTCATACAATATGTATGTACTTCTACTATTATTCCCGTCTCAACAACGCAGGCCTCCCTCTCACCTAAGAACTACAGTCGCTACATGATGGAGAGCTTGGACTTGCTCTACAATGAGGTACATTGATGTCCGTGTTCTCTATCAATAGCAAAATATTTCATAATATGCAAACTAAACCTAAAAACTGTTGCATACAAGCAATTTTGATCAAATATCACTTTTATTTACTCAGCTATGATGGACTCTTCGTACATTTTTGTAAATAAGATGTTTTGCTCGCTGATATTGGCTGAGTGTGTTGTTGCATTCTAACCTCAGGTTCCAAGGGTAATGGTTAACATCTTGGAGATCCTAGAAATCGAAGGTCTTCGCAGGATCAAGAGAGACAGTCTAGGGTGCAGCCTCTTACAGAAGTATGCTCATCAGTCCATTCACTGCACATCAATCTACACCTGAATCAATACCACTGAACCCAAGGCAGATATCCCCTGAGGGGCGAGAAAGTGTATCTAAATCTGTTTTCACCCTTATTCCTCAGGTATGTCTGCCCATGCTTCCTGCAACCAGGGGAGGACTCGCCCGAGCTGGCTGAGATTAAAAGGATCAATCGCGAATTTCAGGTTAGTAAATTGGATAGATACGACCAAAATGTTCCTTCTACAATAATAACAAGTTAGGACAGTAGCTTCAATAATAAAATAATACAGTATAGTTCCATTTGTGATATTTCTCTCAGACTGAGACAGAAAAGCTGGTGTATGGGAACCGCTATAATGGCAGAGAGGACTTTACTGTGGTGCTGCAGCCCTTCTTCCATAACACCATCGTCCCTTTGAACTCTGTAAGTCCTCTAGCACACAAGCACACACACACACACACACACACACACACTTGAGGACACTGATGAGCCAATCGCCCTCAGAGCACAATATGTATACAAACAACTGATGCAGTATTCTTTCTCCTTCAGGAAGGGAAACCTGATGTCACTTACTTCTCTGTTGACTGTTTCCACTTCAGTGAGCGGGGACACGCTGACATGGCTGTAGCACTGTGGAATAACATGGTGAGTCTGGTAGGGCGCCGATTAATCGGTCGGTTTGGTTTTTCGTCAACCAAGACTTTGTTAGTTTGATTTGTCGTTTTTTTATGGGGGGTTTTTCCCCATGCTGAATGATTTATATCCTCAAAATACCATAATAAGCACATCTCTGGTGAGCATTACATTTAAAGAGGTCCCTCTGCATGATTGCATGTCAGGAAACATTTATGAGATTTAAACGATTAACTCAACTAATTTATTAGCTGACAAAAGTTATGACTATTAGCCGACTAGGAATTTCTGTAGTGGAGGACAGACGTTGAGTCTGGCAAGGGGAACGGTTAGGGGCTACAGCTGTTTTTGACTCAGCAGAGAATTTGGTTGTAGCCTACCTCCTTGTAATTCTAAGGAAAGTTGAGCAAAGACATTAAGCTGAGTTTGTATTTATTTCTTTATTTCTTTATTTTTAATAGCTGGAGCCAGTGAATGAGAAGCAGAACTACAACAACTTCACAAATGAGAGAGACAGAGTCAAGTGCCCCACTGAGGTACACAAACAAACATATTTGCTCATAGTGACTGGCGGTGTATTTGGTGTATATGGTAGGTGTATTTTTCCATGTAATTTACAGTACAAGCTGCAGAAAAGGGCAGTTGTCTATTATCTACATCGTCCTTGCACAATTATTGTCCCTTAAAACAAAGAACACTGAAATTGTACTATTCCATGTACTCCTTTTATTTTTCAGGAGCATCCGTACATCTTCACAAGAGTGAACAGCGTCCCCATTCTGCCCACCACCACCAGCACTACCACCACCACCATCACTACCACCCCTCTCAGCCCAACTTGTTCAAATAATGTGCCAGTATGGGCTACTGCTGTGCTGGCTATTACGGGCCTTCTGATTGGCTGGGGTGTCACCTGGTTCCTCCTCTCCTGCAGGGAGAAGAGGAAGAGGTCTAAGATGCAGAATGTGGTAGAGATGAAGGGCACCGGATTCTAGAACTGTACATACCGATACAGTTCTCATCTGCAGTTTTCTGTACTGAACTAACTGTAGAGAGGCAGTGGGTAAAATCCATGAAGCAAAAGCTTTTCATCCAGTCTTACTTGACAAGGACTAGTAATAAAGAAGGATCTACAAACTATTGATACATACCTGATACACCTGCATTCCAACATTCAAACACATTATAGGATATTGCTTATGATATTGGTCATGCTTTCACACCCCTTGGCACACCCTCACATTTTTCATGATGCGTCACAATGACGTAACCCTGTCTCATGTGACTTGTAAGTTTAATTGTTGTCCTTGGAGCACAAGGATTTCTTCTGGGTGTGTAACACTGGTTAGTCAAACCACTTCTGCTGTTTTGCTGTAAATATAATCCAAATGTTTATCACTGCAATTATAATTTGTACTTGCCAGTAATAGGCAATGTTAATGAAGATTATTTTTGATAAAATGTTTAGCAATATCTGTACGTTTTTTGTATATATATATATATATATATAAGCCTTCAACTGAGAATTTGCAAGACACTTGTCGGTCTCTGGTATTAAATACATCTGTGTAGATAACCTTCCAATACAAGTTTTGTATTTATTTGGAATAAAGTTTAAATTGAAGTATAATTTAATTTGACTGGTTTATTTATTTGGAATATGTTTTTAATTCAGGTGTAAATCTAGTCTGACCTAAGTATTTCAAGGGAGACAGTCAGAAAACCAGACACTATAACAAGCGATTGCAGCATGTTTATGTTAAAAAAAAAAAACACCAACACCACAGCTTAGTATTATTTATTTAGCATAGCAGTTAGCTACATACAGTGTATAGGTTTAATTGTATGTGAAAATTATCATAACATCACACAGTAGTAGGCTACTCCAGATCAGGCACAGACTACTATTAAGCTTGCAGCAAACAAATTGTCTTCTTTGCACAATCCCTATAGTTATAAGGCCTACAATGTGTGATGATAACGGATTTCCCCACAATGATTAATTTACCAAAAAAAGGATCTGACACTTTTCATGAAATTGCTGTTCCTGTCATTTGGCTACTATCAATGTTTTTCGACTCCCTCTGCCGTCCAATAAGAGAACTAAACAATGGGGCATTCTAAAATATCAGTTTGAAGATGGCGGAGAGCGAGTTGAACGTGGATAGCATCATCTCTCGGCTTTTGGAAGGTGAATAATTTAAATAAACCATCATAACCTATATGTGTAGCTAGCAATTTATCTTTATTGAACCTGCTAGTGTTATGTCCATAGTTCTATAATCACCACCCTTGTTTTACAACGAAAGAAATGCCGTAAAACTGTTTCGACAGGATAGCTAACATTAGCTACGTTGTATCGCCCGGATAGCTTTTGGCTAATTGCGTTAGCTAGTAACGTTACCGATAGGCTGCTGTGTTTATAAACAGTTCGCCACCCGCCTGCATATTTCTGTTCAGTCTTCATCATAACGTTACTTTTTACATCTGATTTGCCTCTGGCATGTGTTAGACTTTTGAAAGTTGTGGACCTCTGATATTTCATAGGTGTCGTTTTTGCTGTTGTGCATTTCTCATTTCTAGCCGATTTTGGTTGGTTGCTATGCAGAGAGAAATGGGTTGGGAGTAACGTTTAACCAAAGAGCTTAAATTTTAACGTTACATCAGTTGACTATAGAGGTGTTGCCTTTTTTTGTAACGTTGGTGGCGGTGCTCAACAGACAGTTGACATGAGCTAAATATGTTCATGTGACATTAGAGGCAGCTGTCATTTTAGTTAGCTACTAATGCATGTCTAGATATTGTAATAGCATCTTCATTTTGTCCCCTCTGCCCTTGACACGGTTTGAAAGAAGTCACAAAGTTACAGTAATTAGAGCATGGCCTAAGTAAAAGCCACATTAATAACAAAGAAACACATTACACATTTTTTAAACAATATAGCATATGCCCAGTCAGCAGGACTGACTCACCACTAACTTTAAATCCTAGACCTAGATAGTAAATATGATATAGGCCTACTAGTTTGCTTTCTGTGCAATATAAGCTTGTGGACTCGAATCCATGCCACAGCCTCTGCCCCTTCTCTTGACTCAATTCTGTGCCCCTTTTCCTGACCCACGACCTTGTGGGTAGCACTGAAGTGGATATACAGGTAGGCCTCATTGCCAAAATAATAAACAGAAAGATCAGTACTAATTGTGTTGTGTCTCCCCAGACCACCAGAGGAAGTACCTGAACTCTATTGGAAGGGTTTGACTCTATTCTTCCTTGAGAAATTCCATAATTTGGTGTGGTGGTGGTTTCTGGAAAATGCTGTTTCAGTGGCCGCTCCAAACCTTTGTGTTAAATGGAGTTGAGGTCTAGTGACTGATATAGCCATGGCATATGGTTAAGGCTACATTACTTTATATTGAATGGCTGCTCATGCTCTGTGGATGGGGGCATTGTCATCCTGTAAGAGACATCTCCCATTGGGATAGAAATGTTTGGACTGTAGGATGAGGGTAGTTATACAGAATGGGTTCGTTGTCACTGGCATTTACCCTGCCATCTAAAGCCTGGTGTCTGGACCCAAAAGGGGTGCAGGCCTGTTGCTAGTGGGACACCACATGACGAGAATAGTAATGTTTTAATGAGTCTGGGACTGGGTCATAGGGCAAGAGACTAACTTTCTTATTTGGACCCCGGACAAAAAAAAAGTGTACAAATCCCTTTTCCTGTGGGTTTAGTGGACCAAAATCTTAACAGGGAAATGCACCCAACACTAAAAAAACAACTGCCTGAATGTTGCTTTCAGTATGTTTTGCATTGTATATCCCTCATTTACTTAGCTGCCACCTTTACTTATATAGCAGTAACCAGTAGCCTATTTGTTAGTTAGCTATGGATGAAGGAAAAGTTAATAGGCTTCAGAGAGATCTGTTTTTTATTTGATACTTTGATAGGCTACTTCGCGTTGATATCTTTCAGTCATTGCTAAGCCCACTTAGTTCCATTTCAGAGACTGAGCAAGATGGAACCAGTTAATAGAGCCTTTAGCTTTATTATTCACATTGACATTACATAATGGCCAAGCCTATGTTTTGCTGTCTGGGGAAAAGCCATGTCTCTGTCTGAGGTTGCTCACTCAGTGGTGATGCTTTAATGGAACACTACGTGTCACTTACTCTGGACACGTGTGTCTGTACACTCACACCCTGCACGCTGTTTGGCCCACCGGGCAGTTTGTGATGGGAGCAAATCCTTGTCATTGCTTCATTTTAGCCTTTGCCCCTTGATGGTCTTAAGAACCTTTCACTTTTAAAAGTGCCATCCTGCAGAAGTGCTAAACATCGAAGCCGTCAGCTTTCCAGCTGAGCAGCCTAAGCAGCACAGGCTTAGCTCACTCAGTTCTGATGTAGCCTCGCTATTGACAGAAGAGCCCTATCTCTGCAATTTCATGCTGTATTTGTGACACACACAGCACTCGGGTATTTGGAAGGCAGCAGAGATAGATGGATGATATGAAAATTGATTGAATGTGTGAAATTGATGGTGTGAAGGAGCTTAGCACCACTTTCTTGAGGTTGGTTGAAGTTAAGACCAGCCCATTCTGCCACACAGAAACACTGTGGCCATCCGTATTTCTCACATTTACTCAACCCCGTTCTCTAGGATTTAGCTAGAGCTGGATTACATGACTAATGAGACATTGAGAGTGTAAGTATGTCTATGTGTGATTTGTGTGTGTGTACACACGTGCACAGTTGTGTAAGTGCTTAATAGAGGGAATGCCACACCAGTAAAGCATTTAATTCAGCTTAAACTGCTCCTTGTGAGGCCATTCTGTATTTTTGAAGAAACAAAATAAAACTAGAATGTAAAATTTGTCTTGGCTTTGTCAAGCCAACTTAAACAAAAAAACAGAGAGGGAAACTGTTTTGGAAGCTGATTAAGATACATTAATATCACTCGGCTCAGCTAGCTTGTTTGGGGATCAGCAGTGTGAGGATGGGTAGCTTCAAGGCCAGTGGTCTCCAACCGGTAGCTCGTGAGCTACCAGTAGCTCTTGGCCTGCGTTTGAGTAGCTCTCCAGGCATTGTCTTAATATTCTCCATCACAAGTTACGAGGTAGAAATCAATCGGTGTTACAGGCTGTGTGTCTATTTTGCACACTCAAAATGTTGAACAACAACAACAAAAAACAAGTAGCTCTCATGGACTTTTATTTTTCAATAGTAGCTCTCGTAAACAAACAAGTTGGAGACCCCTGCTCCACTAAAATGGCCAGTTATTACATAACTCTTATGTCATGGGTTTCAACAATTGTTTATGTTGTCAGTGTTTATCTTCTCTCGTGGTTTGATTTGCTGAGTGCTGAGAAACTCACACCACCATCCCAACATTATTGAAAGGCACAATTTTGGACAATGTTGAAAGGCTCAGTTGGTCAGACTTTGCGTTACACCAATCTTGTTTAATGATAATAATGGTAATAATAAACTATAAAACCATAAGCTATGCCTACATCATATCACGCTACAAATTGGCTATGATCACTTAGATTTCTGCAGAAATAAGCTAATCAAGATAACATCAACAAAAGTCCATTAATTAAGGACTTTCATGGATCACCACTGAGACTCCGGCCAGCATCGCCAGAGAAACACCCTTGTGGGAAAGGTAGGGAGGGTATCCTAACTTAGACTACACCTACAAGATTACTCCGAAGTGGCCTATGCAGTGTTTCCCTCAGGTTCTTCTGAGACAATTTGTGGTGGCAAGCTGGGATGGGCAATATAAACACAAACTGTACATGCATCCGTTTGGGAAAGCTATTGTGGTCCTCTTTGACATTTAGACGAGCCGCCAGACCACCCCTCTTCTCTTCCCTCTGAAGCCGATGGCGGTCAGCCTTCCCATAGATTTCAGCTAAAAGTTCGCCTAATAAGGACATAAATATTGTTTATCATCCTGTCCTCCCAGCTTTAAAAAATATCCCTGACCATTCTCAGCTGCTGTTAGTCAGTGCCAGCGACGTTCTCTCGTCTGTTTATACTCTTTCTGTTTGCACTCTGAACCTCATGGCAGGGTTCCAGAAAGTATGGAGCTTCACAGCCAATAAACCCACACGACACCATTTCAGAAGAAGCAAGCTGCTCACTGTTATTCCCAGCAGCAATAGCTCTGTTGTGCTGGATTTCTGAGGCCTTACTGAAGTTAAGCTGTTTTAAGCTACATAAGAACTAAACAAATGGATTAGTAGTGCTGCTTGTTACTACAGAGTTGCTTGTGGTTATACTTAGGGCTGCACATCGAGAAAAGAAAAAAAGAAGAAACAAAAATCCAACATCACATTATTGACAAATGCAATCTAGGTGTAGGCAGACAATATAGTCAGGTCTAGGTGAAGGTAGACTCCTAAACAATATAGTCAGGTCTAGGTGTAGGCAGACTCCTAAACAATATAGTCAGGTCTAGGTGTAGGCAGACTCCTAAACAATATAGTCAGGTCTAGGTGTAGGCAGACTCCTAAACAATATAGTCAGGTCTAGGTGTAGGCAGACAATATAGTCAGGTCTAGGTGAAGGTAGACTCCTAAACAATATAGTCAGGTCTAGGTGTAGGCAGACTCCTAAACAATATATTCAGGTCTAGGTGTAGACAGACTCCTAAACAATATAGTCAGGTCTAGGTGTTGGCAGATTCCTAAACAATATATTCAGGTCTAGGTGTAGACAGACTCCTAAACAATATAGTCAGGTCTAGGTGTTGGCAGATTCCTAAACAATATAGTCAGGTCTAGGTGTAGGCAGACTCCTAAACAATATAGTCAGGTCTAGGTGTTGGCAGATTCCTAAACAATATATTCAGGTCTAGGTGTAGACAGACTCCTAAACAATATAGTCAGGTCTAGGTGTTGGCAGAT
>OMKL01136710.1:0-10192 GCA_900302295.1 Parasudis fraserbrunneri
ATGGAAGGGGGGCTACAGAGCGTACTCAGGAGGCTCTAGCGTGCCCACCCTCAACGTGGATAATAATATTGAGACTGACAGTTACCTAGGTGAGAAAAATCACCCCCAAGTACAAAATGGACACGCTGTTATGATATTGACGTATAGACAGTTTCAACTTGACAACAAACATACACATTCAAGAACGCACTACATTTTCCTGTCAGCTATTGGTGGTGGCAAACACTGCAACAGGAAATAAACATGGGTCTAAGCTGTTTCCTAGCAATGTCATTCCACTGAAACTGGCTATACATGGACTGTATGTGCCTTTTTTTACCCATTTTTAAATGTAAAGAAAGTTGAATGTTGATGGACCTATCTCTCTTTAATCTTCCCCTCCTAGGCTACTCCATGACAGTTGCTAAAAGATCCAGTGGCGTATTAACAATTCTAGGTGCTCCGAGATACAAACACAGAGGAGTAGTGATGGTGTATCCCATCAGGAGTAGAATTGACCCCTCTCCACAGCAGGTTTGTAATAGAATCTATACAGTAATAGAATGTAAAATGTAGAATATCTCTCCATGAAGCATTTTGTTTTTGTTAATTGTATGGCAATTACTGGTTCTCTCATTTTCAGATTGGTGCATATTTTGGAGCAGAGGTTTGTGCCATGGATGTGGATCGCGATCGGACCAGCTATACTGACGTCATCCTCATATCTGCCCCTATGTTCACAGAGAGAGACAGAGAAGGCAGGGTTTATGTCTGCCTCCTGACTGGCTCGGTAAATGCTGCTTTTAGAGTCATCAAATCCATCACTTTGTGATCAGGCATGCTGATTCAAACATTGGTTGTGTATTTGAATTTTTCTACCAGAGTACTAGAGTTGACTGCCAGTGGGATGATCAGAAGGTGTTAAAAGGAGATGCAATGGAGAAAGGAAGGTTCGGGTCTTCTCTTGCCCCACTGCCTGACCTTAACAGGGATGGATTCAATGATTTAGCTGTTGGAGCACCTTTAGAGAATGATGGTCAAGGAAGCATCTACATTTTCCACGGTGGAAGAGGAACAATCAAGCCTACGTACACACAGGTGTGTGAGAATCAGGGCAGCATCAAAGAAAATGTTTGAAGGAGTGAAAGGCAGATCTAGCATGGATTTGCACACCTTACTGTGTTGACAGCGATGGAATGTGGATCATTTAAATGAAAATACCCTCTTTCCTTTCGCCCTTCCTTAACTAGAGAATTGCTGGTTCGGATGTCTGTCCAGGACTGCAGTTCTTTGGCTTGTCGATCAGTCAGTCTTCATTTGATCTTAGTGGAGACCATCTACCTGACTTGGCAGTGGGTTCAAAGGGAACTGTCCTTTTACTCAGGTAGAGTTGTGGCAACACTCATTCCCTGATGTAATTCTGGTGTGGCAAACCTTGGCCATTTCTCTAGTGACTATTCCAATCCTCTTGAAAGGGGTTAAATAATGCTCCAAAGTTAGGCTACATTTGATGGGGAAAAATTAAAAATTATCCAGACATTTTCAAAGACATTCTCAAAATATCTGATTGAAAATGGGCTCAATGGAATGGAATGGGCTCAGTGGAAGCACAAGAGTCTAATATCTGTGAATAGATGCCCAATTTATGCTAGTACCATGCAAGCCCATGCAGTGATATGATTGCCATGCAGAGGTGTGATCTTTTTGTGTTTTTGTTGTTGCTTATTTCTACAGAGTGCAGTCCCTATACAGCCTTGGAATTGCATGAAATTAGTATGGCTGTAAAGCTGAAATTCTTGTGAATCCAATAAGCCCAATTATTCATGTGTGATGATTTGAGTTTCCATAGTAGTCATTTGAATATGATACAATTTCTTCCAAACTTGGCCTCACTGTATAAAATGACCTATTGTGACCCCTAGGATAATCACAGCCTCATGAAGATTTATAACCACAAACTAGAGACCTAGGCCACTCAGGGAATGTTTGGCTTGCTGAGGTACATTGACAATAAATGGGGTTTTCTGAGCCATTTTCAGAAAAACCTGCAATCCAATCACTGACAGAAAAAAAACAAAAAAACATGCAGTGCAGAAATCTCCTGATGTCAAAAGTTTTTGATACCAAATCACAGTATGAACTTCTGTGTTCTTTAAGGTCTTGGTGTCTTTATGTGATATTTTGGAGGGATTTATGGCGTTTTTTCACCTAAATTTTTATGACACATAGTTGAGCGTGGGAATGATTATCATTAGGCAAAGATGTAATGTCCCAAGCCCCTATACACTCAGCATTTTCATAATTTGAATAGACAAAAACACAATGTTTATTGCCTATTAAAGCTGCAATAACTATTTTCTGGTTCTGGTCTAATCGTTTTTGTGCATGGATTACAAGATATCGACTACAATACATATAATTTTCTCTAAGGCATTTCCTCGCTGTTAAACAAGGTAGGTAAATAATTTACCTACAACCATAATACTGTTCAGACAGCACAGTATTGATGTAATTAAGATATTCTGGTATAAAAAAAATACTGTTTAAATGACGTTAAAACATTAAAACAATGTTGTGTACAGTTCACTGTGTATTCCGCTATGTTGAAATGATTTCAGATAACTGCATCTTGGAAAAGTCGGAGTTGAGTTCGTTAGTTCCCATTTCAATGGAATAAGAATATCATGTGAATACAAACATTTAGTAGTATGCTTCATTATTTGATTGCAGCAGAGGAAACTCAATCAAGTAGATTGTATTCTTTGAATTACTACGGAAAGGAAAAGTTTAGCTTTGTATTTTGACACAAGTACATCTGCTTTATTCTGTTTGCTCCCAGATCCAAGCCAATTGTAATGATGGAGACGCGAGTGTCCTTCAATCCAACCGAAATCCCCTCAAACAATGAAGACTGTGCTACACCCCTGAACAACACTGCTGAAGTCTGCTTCACCATGACCAAAGTCTCAGTAGTGCAGACAGGTTGCTGACTTTTCTAACATTTTGTTGACCATGCAGCTATCCATATCCAACTATGTGAGGACTAACCTTTAGATTCAATTCTAATTTGTTCCAGCTAACGCAAGGATTAATTATACTCTGACGCTGGATGTTACCCGAAAGCCCCCAAACAACCGTGCTTACATCGGGGAGAAACAACGAGAGGTCACCAACTCATTTACTCTTGGCCTGCAGGGCAACTGCTTCACTCATCCCTTCTTCATTGAGGTATGTTGACTACCTTGCACTGTAGTGTTTTTTATTTTTTATTTTTTATTTTTTTACTATTTACCAGTATAGTTTAGCAGTAATAGTGGTTAACTGGACAATTCCTGCGGAAATAGTGATGTGTGGTTGCCGCCAATGCACCGCCGACTTTGTGCAGAACGCGGCAATGTAGGAATGGTGTCTGTATGACAAACGACGTGGAGCGTGGCTAACAAGCACCAATGAAAATGGAACTCTGCACTGAGTCCAATGACACCTCCCACAAGTCTGTATGACAAGCAGTTCGTGAGACATGAAAGGGGGCTTGGCTAAATGGTGTGTGCAGGGCCAGCGCGACGCATAAGCAAACTAAGTGCCTACTTAGGCATTAGGGCATTGCAAAATTGGACCAAAGTGTGGGGAAAATGGGAACTTTGGACAGATGGTGGCGCTAAGTAGGGCTGTCGCGGTGAGGGAATTTCCCCTGTGGTGTTTTAGGGTGGCGGTATTATTATTATTTTGTTGTTGTTGTTGTTGTTGTTGTTGTAAATTACTTCAAAAAAAGTGAACAGTTGATATTAACATCAAGGAGAAGTTCTCGTCTTCATTCCTAAATCCCATTTCATAATATCTCAAGACAAATCCAGCAACGTTACAATCTACACAAAAAGTGGAGCCCAGGCGAGCCACAACCTTGGCAACCGTTACCCGAGGTGTCGCACATAAGTTATGTAATAAACATTACGCCTGGCACGCACTAGAAGATATTCCACATCCTAACCTATATTGAAACTGTGGTAGACCCCACACATGACATCATATTTCACAGATTTTTTGTCTTTCATTCGTTAGAACACACAAATCAGACAGTTTTGCCAAAGCTGAGCACCATGCACTTGAAGATTACACTCAGGTCCCGACACTCTGAACCTAGAATCTCACAAGCACTGCAGGCACCGCCACCTGCCAAATGTGGGTAGAATTCAGCTGAAAAGTGGCTTTTTGGGCTTTTTGGTGCCCGAAAAAATGCACTTCCTGCAGTTGCGTTTTGAAATGGACATCATCATCGTGTTCACCATCTCAATTTGGACACCCAGAAATATTTGTAATAATTTTTGTAAAGTTGTGCGTCAGAGAAAAAAGGTAGAAGGAAAAAGGACACGTGATTTTGCGTTTTCTCTCCATATGTCGGCGATGCGTGCGATTTGCGAAACTACCCCAGATGTTCCATGACCAGCAAGGTCTCCCCTACATTTTGACACTGGTGCTGACCTTCTACAACCCCGAGCTGTGGAGAAAATCAACCCAGAACGAGGCATGGCACTGCCCTAAATTGGTTTCTGTTCTGCAGTTAGCTAACCCAAAATTAGCCCCCATTCATTATATATTAATTAAGACTTGCTGTCAGCTTTCCTCATGCATTTACACAATTTTCCTTTCAGTAAAGCAAATAAAAAATAATCTATGTTTTGAACAGGTACACTGTAAAGTAATCCAGTCGGAGATGAGAGATTTGTACTTCAGCAGTTCAGGTCAAGTTCTTTTCAACTCATGTGGTCACATGGCTCAATATGAAATATGAAAGAGCATATGAAGACGCTACAATTTAATTGGGTCTAACGCTCAATTGTAGTGCTTGAGCTTGCATTAGTGCTCTTAACTCTTGTTTTCATAATGAATTTATTTAACATTAAATACATACGCATTGAAGTGTAAAACAGGAAGGGCCTAGCTTCAAGAAAAAAAGAAAAAATGTGACGTGGCATTGCAAAATTTGTCAAGCATGGGGAAATAGGGAATTTGGCCAGATGGTGGTGCTAAACCACGCAACGCAACTTACACCCAAGTAATAGCACACCCTTCCAGAGGAAGCCGGTTGATTTGAGGTACAGCCCACAGTACACACACAGTACACAGTATGTAGTGTGAAAACTGTAGTTTCTGAGTAGCGCGGCAAAGTTTGGCTAAATGTGATGGAAGGAATATATCTGAGTCCCATAGACTTACATGGGGAGCAACCACCCGAGGAGTACAGTGAACGTTTGAGCAATAATAATAGTACATTTGCCAGGGGCAAAAAAAAGCTATCACTTTAAGTGGATCATGTGTGCGAAGGGTGTGTTATGGCTGATAAAACGAATAGACTGAACAAATAAACAAACAAAAAGGTGTTTCATCATGTTCTTTCACTGTAGGCTTGTCCAGAAGATGCTCTCAACGAACTTTCCAATCAACTTACATTCACCTTTGAAGGCTTGCCATCTTCTGTGAATCTCAGACCAAGCCTTGCCCAGCAGGCTGAGACGACAACCTATCATCCAGTAGGTTTTCTCTTGAAAGTTTGTCTTTTTTTTAATTTTTTTTTTTTTTAATGTGATTCAAGTGAGTCGTTACAACAAAGGGTTTTCTGTTGCACGCCTTTAGATAACCCCAGCATCCCAGAGAAGTCAGAAATGGAGCAAAGAAAGAAAGAAATACCATGTCCAACATTTTATTGTTGTTTTTAATTATTTGACACTGTTACTTTAAGTCTGTGCCAATCGTCTACTGTATGTTAACCTTCTCCTTCATTTATTCCTGTTGGTGTCTGCGCACAGTCGGCAGTTTGTTTTCCTACCCTCAGAAGAAGACAATCATTCTTGTACAGTATCACCCAAGTTGCCCGAGTTAGATAACCCATTAGTAAACATGATGTATCTGTGTGTGTCTCCATTTGATTGATTATAATGATTGTAGAGGATAGAATGATTGTCTGCTATGATTGATTCCTTAATTAATTCATAGATAAAAACAATTGCTCACAAAAAAAAAAACGCTAACTGTGTGCACACCACCATGAATAATATGAAGGAGAGGGCTAATGTAGACAGTTGGCACCAACTTAAAGGTATAATCTGTAATGCCGTCAAACAGCGACCTCTAGGCAAAAGAGCCCTGCTTGGTATTACACTTTGTTTACTTTTATGTTTTGGTCTGAAGTGTGGGCTGGAGTTTAATAACTCATTATACAGTGAATTTCTCCAGACCTCTCTTGGCAGAGCCTGAGGTGTGGCCAGTAGTAGCAACCCCTCCCCTATACCCACTGAAATCCAATCCACACATCAGACAAAAACAAAAACTGTAAACAAAGCACAGTACCATGTTGTCATCATCTCTACAGTTGGCCATCAATAAATTGCAACTTTCCTTTGATGCTCTACAAGAAGCTCTTGTTGACCTTAAACTGGTTCTTAATGCTAGTGAAACACAATTCATGCTATTTTCTAGAGCCAGAAATATTGATTATGCTGATGTAAACATATCTACCATGGGTGGCTCTAGTAATAAGAGAGTCACTGAGTATAAATATCTTGGCATGTGGCTCGATGAGAAATTTTAATTGAAATCCCATGTGGACAATCTTGCCTCCAAGTTGTGACAGAAAATTGTCTTCCTGTACAGAATTAAAACCTGCTTTCCTTTGATAAATAGGAAGAGGATTGTCAAAGCAGTGTTCTCTGTTCAGTATTGGTTTATGGCGATGTAATGTATAGGCACACTGCAGCTTCTATTCTTAAACCCCTAGACTCTGTCTATCACTGCCCTCAACCACATTGGTATTTGTTTATTTTCAAGGCCCTAATTGGTAAACTTCATGAAAAGGAACAAAGATTACCGCACACATGCTACTCCTGTGGTTTATTTTCCCACACCAAACAAACAATGTTTCACCTCATGCAGGAGGCTTCTTCAGGTATACAGTATATGAACGGAACCCTCATATGCTGAGTTTCTTGGAAATGAGGGAAACCTCAGTGTCTTAACAAATTGAAATAAATATTTGAAATTAAATATTTTGCCTAGAGGTCGCTGTTTGACGACATTACATATTCTACCTTTAACAGCACACTAAAAATATATCTAGTCTATGAAGAACAAAAGTAGGCCACATACTCTGTAAACATCTAAGTCAGATAATCTTTCACTGGATTGCGATATATTGACAGACTGTTTCTTTCTTTTGATGTAAAATAGTTTATTTTCTCAAATTCACATTTGTTTTGTAGTGATAACTGATACATTAATTCATTAAGAGTTAATTTGCAAAAACAGATAAATGCCATTCTTAAAAGAAAATTAACTGACTGTTACTCTTAACACATAGCACATTCTGAACCCTAAATCCGTTTTGTCACAAAAGCTATTCTTGCCCATTGAAAATGCATTGCAAGTTTTTGCGTTTAACAGCAAAAACAAACAAATGCAGAACCAGATAACTCCGTTCACAGCAAATCAGCGTGCAGTATTCAGGTCAGGTGACGCAATATGAGTTGTCTGCTTTTGCCAATTATTTGAAACAAAAAAAATGTCAATAAAGTTTGATTTTGTAAGTTACCTGTATTTTGTTGACTTATTTGTACTTCATCAAAACAACCCAACTGCAGTTTGATCGATATGACCTGGAATGCACAATAAAAAAAACATGATTTCTGAAAATTCTTAAAAATGAAGATATCTGTTTTTGCAAATTAACTCTTCTGATCTTGGCTTTCACTCACACCTGTAAAATTATATTTATATTCTCTAATTGACATTGGTTGTCATTTGTTTTGTAGTGATGTCCGATGGTCAATTAATTAAATAGAATTTTCCAGGTGTAACTGATCTTAGCTTTCACGACTATAAAATAGTCGTCTGTTGGGCTTTACGCATGACACACAGGCCTCGCTCAACCTATAACAATATGCTGCTCCCAAAATATTCCAAACAATATTTTAGTTGTACAGACTGTGTTCATAGGGGAAGGCAAAACATACCATGTAGTACCCTATGTAGTACCCTTACATATCAAATCAAATGGTGTGGTATGGCTATGTGTCCATTCCAAGGTAACAATACATACAGGCAACAATGGTAAAGTAGGCAGCTAGAGAATAACAACTTAAAAGCTGTCTCTTTCTTTTTCATATTACAGTGCAGTATATTTTTGGATTGATTTCAGATAAGGCAAACCTGTATCTGGGTGTAGATGGTATGATACTGGCTCCTGACAAGATAAAAGATAAGAGACAACTCCATTATCCCAAGGGGGGATTGCATTGTTTGCAACAGCACTGTATGACAAGGTTGGGAGAGAATCTGTACAGGGGTAGTGAGTGTGTAGCCTATCTTTCTCTATAAAGAGTAACTTCTCCCCGAGGTCTGAGTGCAACTCCACCCACTGCATATGTTTTAAAAATGCTACAAAGTAGGTAAGGGGCTGAGAGGGGGGCTGAGGAGTGGATGTGTGTTTCACAGACTCCCACTGGGGCTGGGTGAACTGCCCACCTCTGATTGGAGGGCATTCTTTTTTTAAATACAAAGTTATTGACATAGATTGCGGTCGACTCTATTTCAGCATTGGCCTAAAAGGTTCAGGGCTGATTTAAAACAGTGGTGTGTTGGGCCAATTTCAACCCATATCAATTTGGTAAGAAATGTCAATATTAACACCAGCATTGATGTGTTTCATCACAGTACAGTAATATAATTTAGATCACAGCTCAAACATATGTTTAAGTGTGTAGTTACTCTTTAAAAACGAATTCAATAAATAAAAAAACATGTTGATGTTAAACCAGTAAGCTAACTAAGATTACACAGGTTATAACTAAGCAATAACTCACGACAGGCCGTGGTATATTGTGATATCACAGTTAAGGGGCGTTTTTCAGCCTGACGCAAAACGAAGGGCAGACAACCCACTTAGCTGTGATATAATCACAATATGCACAGCCTGAAGTGAGCTATTGCTTTTATAAAATGGTCACCAAGTATGGCAATATAAAAGTTATAGACACATTCCATTTTAAACCGTTTTTATTAATAGCCTAATTTAATAAATAATTCATACAAGGAATAGGCCCTAATGCCTGCCTGCATACAGTGTGAGACAGTTGCTATACAAGGTACACTAGCTTATTTATTTTTAGCCCCACCAGTGAGAGAAGAACAGTGACAGCCGGTTACATCAGGGATGCTAATCTTATGAGTAGCATGTGCGAACTTGAGCGTTAGAAGCTTAAATCTCTCGCATTCATACCAAGCTGCCAATGACCCAAAGTTAACGAGGAGCCCCACTGCAGTTGACTCTGCCCACACTGAGCACGGGTACTAGAAGTTACTGGCTAGACTTGCTAGCTAACGCTAATGTAACAGCTTTGCAGCATCCAACAAACAAACTTACGAGACAGCTAATGCTAAGTTAGCAGCTGCTACTAATAAGGATAGCATGCATGCATCGTGTTATTATTCCAACCATTCATAAATCCCAGGTATTTTGTATTCTGTTTGTATACTGTTTACTGTTACTGTTATTGTATACTGAATGCTGTTTGTATTCTGTTCCAGCCAATCCCTCCTACAAGCATTTACTAACTAATACTATTACCGAATTTCCCTACGGGATAATAAAGTATTTCAATTCAATTCAATACATGAAAAACAGTTTTACTGTTGTGTAGCAGCTAATGCTAGCTCTTTTCCCAGTTAGCTTGTTGGAATGGGTCCATGTTCAGAGTGTGCTCTCTAAGCCACCGAGACAAAGCCACTGCCTGTCAGCCTTGATTTAGTAAACATTTACCTGCTGCTTTTACTCTGCCCTGATAATGTTCTACATTTAGTATATGTCCCACCAAAGCGCCAGCACCCATGTCAGATTGCACCAGCAGATATCACAGCTTGTTTTGTTGAGGTAAACTTGTCAACAAACCTGTGGTTCTTCAGTCTCGTGATAGGTAGCACGGCCGGTTGCTAGCAGGGCTTTTAGTCTTGTTTAGGTTTAGTAGGTGAATTATTTTTCCAGAGACAGGCCTATGCACTGCTCAATCTACACCACACGCTCCTGTCTGTGCACGGTGACTGAAGCTCACTGAAATGTACTCCACACACAAAAAACTCATGTACGAATTCCAATCTGGCTTCCGAACATCCCACTCCACTGACACATGCCTTCTCTATTTGACCGATCGCATCAGACATGAGGTGG
>OMKL01136711.1:0-17904 GCA_900302295.1 Parasudis fraserbrunneri
ACACATTTACTTAAAAATTATGAGAGGTTATCACTCACCATGCAGCCATGAGGGACAGGGATGCAGTGTCACTTCCTGGTCGAATTCAGGTGTGTGGCTAAAACCAGGCTCCACCCATGTGGTAAAAGACTCGTGTTACGGTTGTGACATGAAACTGTGGGACAGCATTTTTTAAAGCATGTTTTGTGATTAAAAAAAAAACTTCAAAATGAATCTAAATATTTTACATTCTGTTTAAAATAAACCAAACATATATTTTGAAATACACCATTGGAAAAAATGACAAAATTCTTTTAAGTATTATTTTCATGGATTGAAATTTAGGGCTTAGAGATTGGGACAACTACTTCCCAATAGAAAGTACCTAGGGAGGTAGTATAAATGATGATTTTGTATATATTTAGCTTCATTTCTATCTAGTTACAGTCTTGTGTTTAACTAGATCATAACATAATCTTAGTAAATATCTAAGGTCTGAATTCTTAATTGTTTTGTTAAATAGTTTTTTTACTGTGGGACAGCAATTTGCACGAATTCGGTAGAATGGCCCATATACATATTTTTTAATGCATAGATTTATCCAGTAAAGTTATATTTTTAGGCATTTTTCCCATGGTCATTTCCTGGTTCAGCTCAAGTAGGCTAAATGGAAGAGATGTCACTGCCGTCATATCACATCATATCTTGTGAAAATTTGGGGTATAATACAATTTGTCTGCATTCCCATTCAATTTGGTCCCCAACAGTCCACCAGTGCAATTTGAGCATGTGCCATACCCCCATCTTCCATTGGGTGACTTGGCCGTCAATATATTAGCCTTTGCTCAGCGGAGTGAATGGAGGCGAAAAATGCCATGTAGCAAATCGCTGTATGTGTGTCTTCAGTGTAACGCTAGGGTCCCATTGTTGATGACAAAAAAGTGAAAAAGTGTCCAGCTCATTCATAGCCTATTGGGTAGAGCGAGGAGCAGCAGAGAGCAGTGGAGTGCGGCAAGAGCGAGTGAAATCCCTGTATGTAGTCACAAGGCGTCGCTCAAAAAAGTTGAGTAGTAAGAACCAATGCCAATCCAAGAGCAGATGACGTCACCCAGTGAAGAGCAGACCTCTAGTGAACTGCAGATGCTATTTCCTCAACAATTTTCAACTGTAGTAGGCCCAACTCGAATGAAGTTAAAGAAATAGTTTTGGAAATAGTGTCTGCTCTCCGTCGTGTGACGTCATATGGCAGAGTTTATCGAGGAGCCGATGCGGCCCAGCTCTCAAGACACAGAACACATTGGTACATTTTATGTCCAATTATCACATGTGTTCCTCACAATAGAATGATAGTACTCAGGTTAAACTCTACTAAATGCCTCTTTAAGGTTTTGTGGGTTTAACTTTATCTTCATTTAGGGTCATTAAGGTCAGGGGGTGTTGTTCAACTGTGATGTGGGCTTGTGAAGTCCATTGAGACATTGAGATTGTGATACTGGGCTACATAAACACATTTTACTTCACCCTTTGAGGAGTCAACATATTCTCATGAACCCGTTTGTAGCATATTCTGCAAAAAGTTACGTTTGCTACGAAAAGTTGCATGTCTGCAGCAATTTCTAGCTTCTCTGTGAGTTTGCGGTTAACGGTATCGTTAGGATTAGGTTAAGATTAGGGGTGAGGTTACAGTTTGTTGCGCACCCACCAATTAGTAGGAGATTCAACAAAAAGTCGACACTCATGAGCATAGCCTGGAGGGGTACAATGTACATCATGTAAATTCTATGTCGGCTATGGTCACTGAAAGCCATAGAATTCTAAAATTCCATGTTCCAAAAACTCACATCTGAAAGGGATGGGAAGAGAATATACAGCCTATATAATTCCCTGTATTGAAACCCCAATAAGGCTAACAGAGTACAGGTGCTGATAATGGACAAAATAATGGAAACCCCTATAAATTCGGAATGGGCACTCAAAACATTTTCGTTACCATGATGTAGCCTGAAGGGCTTCTGTGATCCTCACCTTCACTAGACAGATCATCATAATTGTGACTATTTTCCATTTATTAAATCAAATAAGGAAATCAAATCAAATTTGTTCAATTTATTGCACATGGAAGGGGGGGAAAACTCAATCAGTAGGCTGAATAAGTGCAGTTGACCAAAACCATAAGCTGTAGACCTTTTCTAACTTGACAACATAAACATTCTAAATGGAAACGTTTATTTCCTGATGCAACGTTTGCTACTATAATAGAGGCCTCGCATGGAATGTTTGTGTAGCTCTCTTTCTTCCAGCATGGCTGTCTGTAACATAGCAACCATTGTTTTGTACATAGCATCGGAAGAGACAACAGTTGCTATGTGTAAAACAACGGTTGCTATGTGTCGATATATGAGAAATAAATCAACAAAAACATTATTACTGGATCTTGTGAACAAGTCACAGTAGAACAGTAGTAGATCATGTTTTTCCAGTGTTTTACCAACTCTACCACTGCATAGAAATTGGGCATTTTCTTTTGAAAGTGGTCACCAATGGTTACAGGCAGCCATACTGGAAGAAAGAGAATTACACAAACATTCTGTGCAAGGCCTCTATACAATAGCTGACAGGAAATAAACCAAGCTATTCCTCTGGCATTCTTCTGAAAAGTTCTATAGTCAAATACCTATATTATTTCGAATAACTGTGCCCATCACCACTATACATAGATAATGTATATTTAATGTAATAAGGTATTATTATACCATGGCCTGAGTGAATACTCGATTCTGATTGGCTGGATGGTGTGCTAGAGAGCCTCATCACAGTTCAAAATGAATGCGCTTGTTTGGCTTTCTGGCAGAAAGTCCTGAGGGTAAATTTCTCCCATGTGCCATTGACAATGACCTAGAAAGCTAACTTTATGCTAGCTAGTCTTTCTGTCAGTAACTTTGCCCATGGTCAACAAACAGTGAATATGATCTGGTAGTATGTTTGACAAAAAGGCTGGCTTGCTAGCCAGACATCTCATTGTCCCCAAATCAATAACTCGGCTTCGCCTAGTGGGGTAATTAGCCTCCGCGTTGTGCATTATTTTACGACAACAGCACACCTCGTTGTGTGTTATCCCTTACTTACTGCTCTCTATTTCTATGCAACATTAATATCCTTTTATAAGACGTTGGACCACCATTAACTGATTTCTAGCTTTAGGAGAGAGTGGCCTGTGTTCACAAATACTGACTGGATTGTCCTGGGGCACAGGAAGAACATATGTGAATTCTTAAAATAGGTGGCGTTCCCCTTTAAGATTCAGGCACCCTGGTATTTTGGAAAGGCTGATTGTAAAGGGATGTAAAGAGAATTTCACCAAATATTACCAAAATGGTTCTAAAAGAAAATTGCCTACCCCAGCTTTAAGGACAAGGTTCTCACAGTAATGTGACAAATGTATTGATTAGGCTATAGAAAAATGATTAGATGTTGATATTCGCATCGATAAGCTACTGAAGTCTGGGAAACGGATACCTTTAAAGGTCCAATCTGTGTTTTTTCTTACCATATAATAATGGCGTATTCATATCCATTCTTGAAGAGTTTGACTTAGTTTTAGATGGAAAATAAGCTTTTTGGATTTTTCTTAAATTGTAAATCAGAATATAGATCCATTTTGCTCCAGTGTGTACAAATATTACCTGACCTTGACCTTTTCAGTTTCACTTCCAAGTCTCATTGGTACTCAAGTTCACATGAGGTTCAGATGACCCTTTGACTGAGCACTCTCGGGGCACAACTGCAAGTTGTGGTTTCTCACTTTGAGAAGGGCCCTGTGTTTGCTCCTACACAACTAATGCCCCACTTTCATTAGTTGCACAGACATCATCAGGAACACAAAATATGGTTACTGTTCCACCACTATATAATACTAACTATAGGATATTGGTATGAGTAAATATTGAATAATGTGTAGCAATAATCTAACATGCAAACTCCGTCTTTAAGAATCCCAATACCTAAGTGAAAATAGCTGTCCTATGAATGTTTGTTATAGACAATGTCAAGAATGTTTTGGCTGTGTGTTTAACAAAATATTAACCCCAGGCTACTATAGGACAGTAATTTTCAAACTTTTTCTTGTCAAGGACCCCCAAACTGATTTTGACAGCTGTATTTTCTGTAGTTGAGATAACAGTGGAGAAAGTGAAACCAATGATCAGAATAGTCATTCTTATATAAACTCTCATTGGGTTAACTTGTAGTCAGTGAAATAAGAGTGGAATTAATCTACTCCTCATGGCTGGGGACCCCTGGAATCTTCTCAAGAACTCTTGGGGGTCCCCGAACCCCACTTTGAGAACTACTGCTATAGGAGACATGTTATTTTTTTAAGGGGCAGTTCACCCAAAAAACAAAACATATGTTCCCCCTTAATCGTAGTATCTATCCATCCAGATCGTTTTGGCGTGATTCACTTAGTTTTGGAGAGATCTGCGGTCACTCCAATACAATGGAGCTGAATGGCACTCTGCTTGTTTGAAAAACTCAAAAACTATGTTCCTTTTGACCCCATTAAGATAACCCACAGACCTTGTTGTGAGCAGTTTCATGTAGGAACTATTTTCTACTGAACTACAATGGGGGTGTAGTTCAGTAGAAAATAGTTACTACACGAAACTGCTCAACAGACATTGCTTTCAAGTTTCTCAAAAGTATTTTTGTGGGTGCTTTGAGCGCCACAAGCTGAGTGACATTGAGCTTCATTGTATTGGAGTGATGGCAGACATCTCCAAAACTAAGTGAATCACACCAAAAAGATCTGGATGGATATATAGCACTACGGTTTAGGGGAAAAACATTTTTGTTTTTATTTTGGGTGAACTGTACCTTTAAGGGGCATTTATCTAAAGTTTTACATTACCCATTAGAAATGAGTAATTATGTATCCCCTTGACCCATTTATACTTGTTTTGTAATTTGAAATCCATACTACATCAATATTACACCTATAAGGATATAAATAATTTCACCAATCCAGACACACATGGAGCAAGACTATATGGGCTCCCAATGGAAGAGGTAAAGTGGCACATCATTAATGATTAAAAACGATTAGGTTAATCTATGGTAGCACACACACTAACAGCTTGCTTAATTTACTAAGAAATATTTAATTGAACAAACCAGGCACTAAAAACTATCAAGAATTCCAGTTGACTGGTTTATTTCTTACTCAAATGTGTCCATTCAAATTCCTTTCATAAAAAAATGTGTCTTCATAAGCAGTGAAAAGAATATGTCTCAAACATTTTTGTTCAATATCTGTACAAAAGTTGTTTATGAACAACAGCTACAACAAAAACGCATCCTCAAATAATGTTTAATACATCTATGTTAAGTGAGAAATACATAAGGCAATTGAACATTGTCAGATCTTCCTGACCATACTGAGTAATGGAAAGCCATACAATAGCCATGGAAAATACAAATTGATTAAAATAACCTATTTACAAAGCCTATACAATGATGTAATTTAAAAATTTACTACTGCAGTGCAGATAGAGTACATCAGTCACATGGTACTACATACGTTGCCCTGGTGCCAGAAGAATTTTGCCCATGGTCATCACACAGAAATGTGATGAATGAGGTTTACTAAATCCTTCCACACATTAAATCAGTGCAGAATACTCCACAGAGATACAAATGGTTAAATATTGTGTAACTGCACTTGAAAATGGTTGAAAATATCAAAAAGATCAACCGTGTACATAACAGCCTTTTGCTGTGGTGATATTTGCGCAAATGCTTTTTGCGACTCTCATTCACCGGCAATCAAAACCACACAAAATTGTGATGAGCCATTTGCCTTCTGTTTCAAAGAATTGCTACCTCACTCGCCAAGTCCAAGATCAAACTTGGTTCAGCTGAGAGGATTTTGGCTAATGAGCAACACATGTGATTGATTGAACACCGAGCAACATCATATACAGTACAGCCCACTTTTGCCTTAGCATACCAGGAAACTTGGTGTGGCCAAAAACTAGTCTGACCATGGCATGACCATTACAGGAATGTACTAAAATATTTTGTCCAGGAGAGGAAATTGACTAAGGAACATTATTTTAAAATGACTCCAAACTATTGCAAGTTGTGTCATGTTGGATGTGTTCCAATAGTGGGAAAAACATTTCTGGCACTGGAATACCACTGACGCGCTCTATAATGTAAATGTCAAATATGATGAAAAAATATTTCAAAATAAATGTCTATCACTGTCCAATCTGCTCGATCAAGAAATTTAATTCCCTGACCAAGACATTTAAAATTTCCCCTCTTGCCCTTTCATGAGACAGAATATTTCTTAAGCTCATACACTATTGCGTCAGAGCGAATAAGAGGTTTACAACCAACATCAAAGAACTATGGTTCTGGCTAGAATTTGCATACAAAACTTTATACAAGAACTGGGAAAATATACACAATATCAACAAAGGTTCATAAGTGAGAACATGGAGGTTGCCAAGTCTTAATGATACACAAGAAATGTTATTCTACAATGATAATGTAAACCAAGAATGTTAATTGGGTTCTAACAAAAATTTGAATTAACTACATATCAAGACAGAAGAAGTACTTCTCTTAATAGTCCATTTTGTCAAAATAACTTAATAAGGTGGATGGAGTGTATGGTAGAAGCAGCAATTATAGAGAGGACGCAGAATGTGTCTGTTGATGTTCCTCCAGGAGATGGGGAAAGGCAAATGCTTTGTCACATTCAGTGCATTCATACACAACTTGCCCAACATGACTTTCCTGGTGCTGCCTAAGAAGAGACAACTTGCTAAATGACTTGTAGCACATATCACAACGGTGATCTCCAACCTCTTCCTCAGCATGCTCTCTCATATGCAAGGACAGCTCTTGTGCTGTGTCTAATGTAACAGGGCATCGAGAACACTTGAACGGCTTTTCAATAAGTTGGGCTTTGTGATCAGTATCAATTTTCTCACTGTGCCTTTGTACATGTCTCCTGAGATACTTCTTCAGGGTAAATGCTTTTCCACAAAGCTCACATTTGAATGGTTGTTCAATGGGATGATGTTTAATTTGATGCTCCAAGAGACCACTTTTGGAGGAGAATCGCTTTGAGCAAATAGGACAATGATAAAAGTCCTCTCCAGTAACATCAACTTCTTCCTCTTCTGCTGTAGCTTGTTTAGAAGTGACCGGGGACTTTGTGGTCGATGGATGTGAATGTTCACTCTCTGTTATTCCATGCTGTCTACGGGAGCAGTGGTGCTGGCGGAAAGCATCGCTACCCAAGAAGCTTTTGCCACACTCTGTGCACTCATACTGAGTAGCTGCAGTAAGATGACAGCGCTCATGTTCTTCAAGCTTGCTTTTGGAGGAATATGTCATCTTGCAAATTTTGCATTCGTGGGTATTGTCAGAATGCACTGAGAGGTGATCTATCACTTTCATGGCCTTGGCAAAAATTGCAGGGCAAAATGGGCATTTGTAAATATTTGGAGGTCCTTGCTTGTCTTTTTCCAAATTGCCACCTTTCATTTCTGCTACACTGTCATTATCTCCATGTCTCTTCAAATGGCTGATGTAATGCTGACGATAGGCAAAACTCATTTTGCACTGATTACACTGATAGATATAGGTTTGTGACACATGATGGTTGGCCCTGTGCCTTTTCAGGTGAGATCCATGCAGGAAATGTTTGTTACATTCTGAACATGAATATGGTCGCTCTTTAGCAGCTAGGCATCCATGCTCTGAAAGCTCCTCTGGGTCTTTGAAATGCTCACTGCACACCCCACAGCGATATTTCAGTTGTTTTGGGGTTGTAGACGATGATTCAGAGGGAGAGGTTGCTGGAGATGTTTTCTTTTCTTCTGGTGCAATCAAAGTTGCAAGACTTCTACCGGACTGTTTTTTTGAGTGGCTTTTCCGATGCTCAGCTCGACTGCTCTTGCAGGAAAAGGTACGATTGCATATGTCACATGGAAAATTGTCATCACGGTGGGTGGCCATATGGTCTGCCAGCTGTGAAGGTCCTTTGAAGCTAAGGGAGCATTTGGAACAGCGGTACGGCCGGCTCTTTCCATGAGTATGCTTGTGTTTGCGCAATGCGAAAAACGAGACAAAGCCTCTGCCACATGTCTGACACTGAAATTCAGATTTGTGTGTTCGTTGGTGCTGTTGCAACTGGGATGCCTGGAAAAAACATTTGCCACATTCTGCACACTCATGTGGCTTTTCACCAAGGTGACATCGCTGATGATCCTCAAGGCTCTCTGATGTGGGGAAAGTCTTGCCACAGACATGGCAGGGGAAATAAGGTGCAGAGTCTGAGTCAGTATCCTCGCTGCCATCATTTTCATCTTCATTGTCTGTGTCACTTTCACCATTGGCACTGACGTGAATGTGAAATTCTGGGTCAGTTTTATTATTTTCCTGCACAGGGCCATGAACATTTTCAGCCATCTGTGCATTTTGATGACTCATCCTGCAGTGTCTAGCAAGTGAAGTTTTAAGTGAGTAGCTCTTGTCACAGACATGACAAGTGTATACGTCTTTTGGATGGGCTTCACTGTAATGGTTACATAAAGCCTGACTATTCCCAAATCTTTGTTTACACACCTTGCAGACAAGCTGTTTGTTTGGGTCATGAGACACTGTGTCGACATCAAGCTCAGTTGTGGAGGGAATTGTCTTGTGATTATCATGCACCTTCATATGTTTTTCAAGATATGATGGACTGGCACATATCTTACCACACTTAAGACACGTATTTCGTTTTTTCTCTTGTTCCAGTCTTCCATGGTCTTCTAAGTGACTAATGAGCATTAAGCCATCTGTGAAAGTTTTATCACACTCTGAACACTGGTACTGCACAGCTTTCTTCTCTCTTGATGAACCGCTTTGCTCCTGCTTTTCTGTGGAAGTCTGTGGCTGCACGTCTTTTAAGTCATCCTTGCAGGAGAAGTTGGTCTGCAAAACCCCTGTGCCCGTTGTTTTGGAGCTCTGGTTGAACACTAGAACTGAGTCATTCAGTGCTGGATCCATCTCTGAGGTGATTAGTGCTATTGAGTCAAGGTTAGAATCCTTCTTGGCAACAACTCCAAATCTACATTTCCTAGAGTGGTTACGTCGTAGATTTTTATTCCAGAAGCCTTTTTTGCATGTCTTACAGCTAAATGGATATTCTCCTGAATGTACACGCATGTGGGCGCTTAGACCTCCTTTACTTACAAAGCGCATGTTGCAGTGTGGGCATGCAAAGGGCTTGTCAAGCTCATTGTCAGAGCCACTATCTTGATCAAACAATAGGTTTCCATCACCACTCAGCTGTCTGTCACCATATCCCTCATCCAAAGGCTCTTCCTTGATGCTCATGATGCTCGATAGTTGCTGCTGTAGAGGAGGAGCAGATACTGGTGACTTCAAAATAGTATCCTGCTTGTGTGCATCCAAAACATGTTGTTGGAGCTGTGAAAACAACAAGAAACGGGAATTGCAACAAGCACATGAGAAACCCTTTGGTGGGCTTTGTGGGGTGGACTGTTGGCTGTGATTAGGCGAAGGTGGTGTGAGAGTGCAACTCCATTGATGGTTTTTAAGTGTCTCTTTGGAAAAAACACCTCCACATCTGTCACAAAGCACTGACTCCATATGCTCTTTTCTCTGATCACATTTGTTTGAGTGGCGAAGCAAATAATCTTTTCGGATAAAGCTCTCACCACAATTGTCACACTGAAATGGCTTCTCACCTGTGTGCAGGCGGGTGTGAATTTTCAATTGGTCCCTGCCTTTGAATAATCGAGGGCAATATTGACAGGGATATTTCCGCTTTTCTTTATAATAAGGCTGGATCCTCTGTAGAATTCGATTTGCCACTCCATGAGGTAGTATTGTCATATTTTCTCTCTGTGGATAGGATCTCACTTGTAAAGGCTCATTTGTTTTAATGGATGGACTTTTGCATTTATTCAGCCTCTTATGACTTGTCAGAGACTTTTCATGAGTGAATGAACTGCCACAGCGGGTGCAACTGTATGATTTGTTTGTAGTATGGAGCATGGCTGAGTGTCGGGCCAAATTGTCGTGACTGGAGAAACTCCTTGAACAGAGTTTGCAATCAAATGTTTGGTGCTTTCCTATATTCAGTTTGTCAAGTTTTTCTTTCCAATTCTTTCCAACATCGTCTAGACTGATTTTTGGTATACGTACTTCAACTCGCTGTCTTTTCCCTTTACAGCGAGTCTCATGCAGTTTGAGATGATCATACCTGGAGAAGCAACTGTCACATGCTTTACAGCGATAAGGCTTGACTTCAGTGTGTGTTAGAATGTGCCGTCTCAAATTGCGGGATTTTGTAAAGGTCTTAGTGCAGAATTTGCACTTGTATTCACCTTCGCCTTCCGCTTGCGGTTTCTGTTTTGCTTCTGTCAAACTGGATGTAAACAACAATTTAGTTGCTACTTCACTCTTGATCTTTGACTGCCTTGCTCTGTAAACACCATCACAGAAAGCTTCATGCTGCAAATACTTGGACTTGCTATCATATTTCTGACCACAGTGCATACATGCATAGGGTTGTTCTCTTGTATGTGAAACAAGATGTCTCAAGAGAAATGATCTGTACTTGAACTTTTGTTGACAGTGGGGGCAGTTGTGCTGAAACATCTTGGCTCCTGCTCCATTAGTGTTGGAAGCCTTTTGGTTGCAATTTTTTGAAAGACCCCCACTATGATTTGATGAATCAATGTCGGGCTCCGAAGTTCCATTGCAGTTTTTCTTATGACATGTGAGTTTTGTACGTCCAAAGAACTGACCACATTTTGAGCAGGAAAGTAACGACCTTGATTTGTGGCCATTATGGTGTTTTATCAATCGATTTCGTCTTGAAAATACCCGGGGACAGTAGGAACACATCAACTCTTTCTTACACTTAATGCCAGTCTCATGCTTAGGTTCAGCACGCTTAGGTTTAGTACGACAACACTTCTCTTGGTGAAGCTTAAAGTATTTTTTACTGTAAAATCGTTTCCCACAGCTGTGGCAGGGAAATGGTTTTTCTCCAGTATGAATATGCATATGGCGAAGCATAATACGGCGACAAGAGAAGTGACATTTGCAAAAAGGACATTGGCGTGAAGAGGGTCCAGATATATGGTTTATACTGTGATTCCGTAATGCATGTGCATCAGGAAATGCATCTTTGCATATAGAACACTGAAATTGCTTTAGGCCTTTCTGCTCTTTCAAGGACTGCTGTGGTTTTTGCTGCGTTGGCTCCTGCAATTCAAGTGTCTTCTCTTTATCACGTTTGTGGGTGGCCAAATGTCGAATGAGATATGCAGGGAACTGGAACTTCATTGGACAGTCTGGGCACTGAAGCATCCCCTTTTTAATATGAGATTGTCTGTGTTGAATCAATTCCCCAATGGTTGGAAGAATCTTTCTGCAAACAGTGCATTGTATCCTACGCTGGTGAACCATTTTATGAGCAATCAGATAAGCCTGTTTCTTAAAACCCTTACGGCATTCTAAACAGCGGTAAGGTCTTTCACCTTTGTGGTTGCGTTCATGTTTCTTCAGCGAGTGTGATGTACTGAAATCTTTTCCACAAAAGCGACAGGTGAAGGAAGAGCTGCTACTGTCTGCATTTGAAGGCAAGGTATTTTTGCACTCTTCTGTCTTTTCACCATTCAACTTTGCTTGCCTAGAGATGGAACCAAAACGTGAATTCCTGTACCTGAACAATTTGCCGGTGATTTTAAACAACTCATGTTTCTTCATATGTCTGTATTTCCCAGAAGGATGCCAAAAAACAGCTGGACAAAGACTGCATTTGTAGTGTGGCACATTCCGTTTGGGTTTGATCGCTGCAGGAATTTGTTTCGTCTCCTCATTGTTTTTCTTTGATTCCGACTCTGTCCTTGAAAGCCGGCAGAGATATTCTTTCAGGCATGAGTTTTTTATATGTCTTTTTCTGTTAGATGGTGATGTGTAGGTGGCATGGCATAAGGGACATTTGTATTTGTTGCCAACTTTTCCCTTGCGACCATATGTTATGTCTTTAACACACTCGCGCAAATGTCGAGTCCTGTTATGGTAGTACTTGAAAACACGTGGACAGAGAGGGCATTTATGTTTTCCTGTTACCTCAGTCTGTCTGTGAATATTTTTATCTTCGAGATGTTCCCCACTTTGAGTGAATGCATTTGTACCGCTCTTTTTCTTGTGTACATTGTGGTTGTGTTTTTTTAGCTTTTCTTCTGTTGTGAAGCACTTGCTACAAGAATGACATACGTTAGTCTTACAGACATCTGCAAGCTTCACATAACATTCATGTAGATTGCCATATGAGCTGTCAGGCAGCAAGTCCCTCTTTATCATTTTCACTTTGTTGCTGGCATTGGAGTTCCTAGTTGAAACTGAAGGTTTTATGCCCTGGCATCTCCCAGGCATACGCTGGTGTTTTCTGAGGCTACTACCTTGTGCAAAGTATGAACCGCATTTACTACACTTATATGGTGTTCTGCCTGTGTGAGTTCGCATATGCTTGACGTAGAGAGTAAATCTTCGAAATGTTTGCAAGCAGTATTTGCACTTGTGAGGGGTACATTTATTTTTTTTCTTCAAGGTATTATCCACAGGAAGCTCAGGCACTTCTTCAGATACACCACACAGATGTTTTTCTGCCCGTTCATCACTTGTCAAATAGATGTTACAGGTATGACAAAATTGGAATTTGTGTTGCAAGTGGCTATGATGGTGGTGTTCAATTAGATGGTCTACATTTTGGGTAGTCTGTTGGCACTTTGCACACCAATATGCCTTGTTTGTTGGTTCCGACGTCTTCAGAATAACAATAGGTTGCAGGCGTTTCCGCATTTGCACAGAAGATTTCAACTGAAATGCTTGTACCCCCAAGTGCTTCATGGTTTCACCGTCATTTCTGCCATTATAATCTCCTTCAATTGGATTCGATTCAGACCTTGTTTTATCAGCTTCACAGTCAGAGTCCTCTCTTGAAAGCGGCTCACCGTACAACATTGGTTCTTGTTCAGGTGCTATATTTACCTCTTGAGATGATTTTCTTGAATTTTCCGGAAAATCCCCATTAAGATCTGGTGACTCTATGTTCATTTGTTGCAGTGACTGCTCCTGGTCCACAATAGAGGATACATTTGTCCTCTCTATTGGACTTGTACACTCATTTTCTGCCTTTGTGCTGGAGTTCTTCAGTCCTAAACATGACTCAGAAATATCAAAACTGCTTTGTTCATTGTTTTCTCTTTGATCAACAGAATCACTCTCACTGCCCTTAACATGCCTACTGCAAATGGTATCCTGTGATCTACTTTCAAAAGACTCAGGAACTTGCAAACAGGATCCAACATTTAGATTGTTGTTTTCTGATTTGTCAATGTCAGAGCTATCCTCACTGGCTACATCCAAAGCATGTGTACACTCCCTCAGCTTATCAGTGGCATTTTGAGTATCTGATTCCTTATTATCCTGCAAATCTGAAGGTTCAGAAGTCGATGACTGCAATTCTTCATCCTGGTCAACCTTCTTCATGGTTGATTTTTCATCTCGACTGTCCGTGGTGATGAGATTTGGGTATGGGTCTTCATGCGTATCAAATACCTCCTCTTGATCATTTTCTTGCACTTTGCAGTCAAGATAATCTTTTCCATCACTGTCGAAGGTAGATGTGCTGTTTGGAGCAACTACGGTGGTCTCTAGGTCTAGATTTTCTTTAGGGTATGTCTCCTTACAATTTGGGTTCTCTTTTTTGTCATCCTCAGTCAAGTTTCCATGGCCACCTAAAGAGGTGTCTAGTTGTTCCTCTTGTATGAGAGCTTCTCTTTTTTCCTCCACACCTCGCCTCTCTTGTTGCTGCACTTGAGACTCGTTATTACTCTGTGAATCTGAAGGTTTAGAGGTAGATGACTGCAATTCGTCTTCCTGATCAACCTTCCTCATGGTTGATCCATTATCTTGACTGTCTGTGGAGATTAAAGGTGGGCATGGGTCTTTATGCATATCAAACACCTCATCTCGATCATTTTTTTGCACTTTGCCATCAGGATAATCTTTTCCATCACTCTCAAAGGTAGACATGCTGTTTGGAGCAACTACAGTGGTCTCTTGGTCTAGGTTTTCTTTAAGGTATATCTGCTCTTCCTCTTCACCATTTAGGTTCTCTTTTTTCTCATCCTCAGTTAAGTTTCCCCTGTCACATAAAAGGGTGTCCAGTTGTTTTTCTTTCTCTCCCACACCTTGCCTCTCTTGTTGCTGCACTTGAGAACCATCATGTTCATTCATATCCTCTTCACTTTCAGTGTCTGAAGTTGTCACGCTTTCAGAAGTGCCAGAGATCTGGTCATTTTGTGTGCAGGTTTTAGCACGATTCTGTACTGTTTCGATCCTTTCCTCTGCACAATCAACTATTTTTTCTCGTGTCTCACTCTCTGAGAAAGATGGACTTTGAACAAATAAAGGAGTCTCCTGTATACTACCACTGCACTGACTCCTTATGGGAGATGACATAGAGGTAAAAGGCCATTGCCAAGTACCAGGTTTCTCAGTAACATGAATATTGTGGCATGTAGTCATTTCATCTGAATTTCTGTTAATCAGTTTACAAGAGGACCTCACTGCATTGATATCTGCTTCTGAGCAGCTACTGACATCCGAGTAGCCCTCAACAAAGGACGAATTCAACATTCCACAGTCATGGTCATGTCCATATGCTACAGATGAGGGGAAATTACCTGATGTGGATAATCCATCTCTGGCAAAATCTGGGAGATTACTACCTCTCCATCTCGATGGGCCATCGTTACCAGTTTGTTGTCCACCAGATTGCCATGGCATGTCACCATAGTATCTTTGATAAACACAGTCTGAACGACTAGTGCTGGAGTTTGCGTAAAAGTTTGTATTGACGTTCAAGTTTGTGGAGGGGGTTTCTTGCGAATCCACCATGTTGGAGAAGTCATGCTGCTCAGTGAGGTTCTCTGCTTGCTGGGAAAAGTTCTCCCCAGAATTTGAAGGTACTCTCAAAGCCCTTGAATCTGATGATGAAGGCTGGAGGTTAGGAAAGTAAGAATCCCACCCTTGAGCCATGTTCTACAACCACTGGGGCCTGTAGCTTATCTTCTTTCATTAAATCCTGAAAATATAAAACATACAAGGACACAATTAGAAAAAGACATCAAGCTACAATGAAGAACAAAATAAAATTAATGCAATAAGACAATCCAATTTGTAATTTCACATTGGGAAACAAATACTCACCGCCTTCCATGTCTCATATGTGGACAGGATCGAAGCTGTCGTGTTTTACATCTAGAAAGCAACCTAGAAAAAAAGGGCATGGAGATTGATTAAGGCCTAGCCTTTATACACTTGAGGCAAGCCAAGTAGCAAAGACGTTAAGTCTGTCTAGATTCAAATTTGTTGAGCAGCAAGAATTATTCTATCTTCAAAACACCATCACTTTTTGCAGGCAATTTCAATTTGTCCAGTGTAGTCACATCACAACTAGAACTGGTCTTGACTGGCACTCCTCTGAACAAATGCTGAAAACCTTCCTATCAGCCAGATTTGCAGCATTTGAATGTGGGGGGTTAACCATAACTATCTGCATTTAACTAGAAGTCTGCTCTCTTTCGTGGGTCATCTGGTGGAGTTTCTTGGGGGCCGATGCGGCCGACCTCTTAAGACACATAACAAATTGATACGTTTTATGTCAGATTATCACATATCCTCCTCACAACAGAATGATAGGATTAAGCTGAAGTTTGTTATGATCAGGATTATTTTCCTTTTTGCCCCTTGGATGCGTGCGCACATGAAGTCTGACATGGTCAGGAAAAACATTTATAAATATGCCTACAATATCTCACATTAGTGAGACTGACCTCACTATTTACCATCTTCTATCCTTTGATTTCAGGGGCATTAGCTCATTGTGAGCTTATTTTTGCACTGAGCCCGTTAAAGGAACATCCACCCTAAAATGGAGTTCACATTATTTCTGTACAGCTCAGTTTCATGATGATGTCATCAAGAGATATCCTAAATCCTGGAGCTGCTTCATTTGCCTTATTCACATGGCCACCATATTTGTTTATGGGGTGGGAAGATGCAGAAGTGCCCATTAACTTCAATGTTAAAACTAAACTATAAAAATACTACTTCAAGAACTAAAATAGTCAAAACATGAGGCAGAATACACGAATGCAATTAAAAACTCATGATTATCTGACTCAGATTGTTCGCCATAGTTTTCGTGTTTTTAAATATCTGGAAGTTAATTAGTCATCTGGGGGTATACTAGGCAGCTAGATTATGGGGTTAGCAAGGTAACTTCAGGTTTAACCCTGGGTTTTCAGTGTCACGACGTTGGTTGACTTTTTACTGGGGTATACACTCTGGTAACTCACGCTGCACACCTAACCTGCTCTAGCCAAGAGATCAAACATAGAAAAGAATTGCCTATTGACCAATCAACAATCACAATTTTACAGTAGGTGCGCTGATAATAAGAGGCTCTCCTTGAAGGGCAAAATGTTTCATTTATTTATTTATCAATTAAGAGAGTGCAAACCCGCTGGCTCGTTTGTTTTTTGGGTTTTTTCTTGGGGGGGGGGTTTGGGGACATTTCAGCTATATATTTCAGTAGCCTACATCATCCAAAGATTGTGATGAAAGCAAGCCTTTTTTTAGATTATGACATTTGCAAGCAAGCTTACTTTTTTTATCATTAGTTAATCATTTGCACCCAGTAGCTCTTTATTGCAGGAGGTTCAATTTAAAACAATGCACAAGATTGCCTGCATGCCATCATTTGTCACAGATGACATCTAATCATTAATTTAATGGTATACACAATTAGTCACTATTTCTATAAACCCTACATGACAGTCATATCTATTCGTGCCTTAATGATTAGGCAGAGATGATAAGCCTATTCATTTGCACACAGTGAGCAATTTTTGTTTCTTGGCCAGCTATCCTTTCTAGTGACCTACTTTTCGTTATTTTCTTTCTCTGTTTAAATTCATCATAACTATTTAGCCTAATAAAACATTTCGTTCTTCCTGCACATTTTGGGGCAGCGGTGGCCTAAAGGTGGGAGAAGCAGGCTTGTGACCAGCCCGGTCCCCCAGACCAGCAGGAAAACTCTGGGCGGCAAAGTAAATGAATAATGCTCTCCTGCCCCTAAATACCAACCACTGAAGTGCCCTTGAGCAACGTACTTAACAACTGCTTCAGTGGAGTTGGCCATCAGTGTCAGACTGTGGTTGTACTGAGCAGCTCCCAGGTGTGGATGTATGCATCTGTGTGAATGTGAAGCAGGGCGTTGCTGGAAAAGAGCATCCGTGCTCAGCGAACCTACCCTGGGTAAATAAAGGTTAAAATAAATAAACAAATATATATATACATACAGTATCTCACAAAAGTAAGTACACCCCTCCCATTTCTGCAAATATTTAATTATATCTTTTCATGGGACAACACTGAAGAAATGACACTTTGATGTCTA
The DNA here is from genome assembly GCA_900302295.1 of Parasudis fraserbrunneri. Classification (NCBI taxonomy): domain Eukaryota; kingdom Metazoa; phylum Chordata; class Actinopteri; order Aulopiformes; family Chlorophthalmidae; genus Parasudis; species Parasudis fraserbrunneri. The sequence continues at coordinate 17,549 of OMKL01136711.1, forward strand.
AACCGCTGGCAACAAAAGTGAGTACACCCATAAGTGAAAATGTCCAAATTGGGCCCAATTAGCCATTTTCCCTCCCCAGTGTCGTGTTACAAGGTCTCAGGTGTGAATGGGGAGCAGGTGTGTTAAATTTGGTATTATCGCTCTCACACTCTCTCATACTGGTCACTGGAAGTTCAACATGGCACCTCATGGCAAAGAACTCTCTGAGGATCTGAAAAAAATAACTGTTGCTCTACATAAAGATGGCCAAGGATAATATCAATATAATAAGATTGCCAACACCCTGAAACTGAGCTGCAGCACAGTGGCCAAGAACATACAGCGGTTTAACAGGACAGGTTCCACTCAGAACAGGC
>OMKL01136715.1:0-10003 GCA_900302295.1 Parasudis fraserbrunneri
GTCTTTTGCAGGAAAAGATACGACTGTACGGTTCTCCCCTCGATTTAGTTGACATGGTGTTGCTAGAGCAGTGTTATATAAATGAAATTTATATTCCCAAACAGGTGATCTATTGTGAATATATTGACAAGATTCTCAACATCAGCAAGGAACCGTAACTAGATGAGACACTTCCTAACTTGCTTGCTGATCTTCCTCACTGTTATGACATTAAACCAGGCAGCAGGCATGCTTTATGCACATGGCCCATTCATATAGCTCAGGCCAATGAGGTTAACCCATGACAAATGCAGTTTGAGTGATGCAACACAGCTGTCTTAAGGAGGCTCCACAACAGCCTTCCATTGGCAAGGACTGCAACACCACTCCCCCTCCAAGCAGGAGAAGTGCAAGCAGGGAACAGGGATATTATGTCAGAGGCCTTGGCTAGGACTGTAGGCTAATGGTCCTGATATTTGGCAGCGTTGGACATGGCCATAGACCTGCAAGGCAGCGTGGTGGAGACAAATGTCTTTTGTACCCATAAGATGTCCTCAAAAGGGAATTTAACCTCTGTTAATATTTGAATCCTACGCATGTGTGATAATGATCTGTGAAACAATTGTGTGTGTGTGTGTGTGTGTGTGTGTGTGTGTGTGTGTGTGTGGCTCACCTCGTCAATGTTGCGGAGCCACTTGCTGATGTTTTCAAAGCTCTTGGCATTGGTGATGTCGTAGACCAGCATGATGCCCATGGCTCCTCTGTAGTAGGAGGTGGTGATGGTGTGGAACCGTTCCTGGCCGGCCGTGTCCCTGCAGGCACGCACACGCACACGCACACATTTAAAAAATTATTAATGGACCACCCCAGGCCAACCATGTTCCCTAACAGATTTGCATTAACACACACCTGAGCCATCACTTTTGACAGTGGGAAAACCCTGTCAACATCCATCCATCACTTGTGACGTTGACAGGAAAGTCCCGAAACACAGGCAGGAGTCAAGTCAGCCAAGAGCAGACAATTATTAAACAAATACATTTTCAAGGGGAATATGTTTTTTTGTTGTTGGGAAACCCCCCTCCCCTTCAAAATTCACACCTCTTCACTGTAGTGTCAAGGCGCTGGTCTAGCCGGGAGACTGCTCTGGTATAAGGTTGTGTATGCTATACCATCAGAGGAAATTACAATGACATGGTGCATCGATTATTCCTGGCACATGACGGTGCTTCAGCCATGATGATACCAGATACAAGTGCTGAAGATTTTGAAGAGCAGAAGCATGGTCACATTTTTTCTCCTGCTGAGTTCTTTTTTTGTGTGTGTGTGTGTGGGAGTTTTTCTTTATCTTCACTGAGAGTTAAGTTCAGGGGATGCTGTTCTACTACACAGACATGGGTGCCTGTGAAGTGCATTGAGACATGCCAATTATTACATATAAATTGTGATATTGGGCTATACAAATAAACTTGACTGTGTAGTATTGACAAATAGCTGTAGTCTACAACCTTAATTAAGAGGCAACAGAGAGCAAAAGTGTATAAAAGGGATGAAAGTTCATTTTCAAGAACCCGCGCCCTCAGCACTGGTAAGGTCATAACCTCACATATCCGGAGACCTCAGTTGATCGCATCCACATGGCACGGCAAAGCCAATCACTGGACCTAAAGGACTGTGAACGTAATTTCCCCCCCTGCGGTACACTTGTAAACACACTGAACACACGCATTTAATCTTCTGAAACACTATTTTCTGACAGCTTCCTAGCTCCGCTGTTCCCTCTTCAGGTGGATCCATAAACCAGACTGGTCTACCAGCTAAGCCTGGTCTGACTTCTATTGACGGGATACACGGGGCTGCATCTGCTGCCATTGAAGGGAGGTCCCGCATCAGAAATGTGGGATAATGCAACTTACAAATCAACAGCTTTGTTTACATATAATCGTTTTACAGACGCCTGTAATCGATGACAATGAAATATGCAGCGTAGTTGCAGACGTGGCCAATTTAAAAAGTAAAACTTGAAAAAAGTCTTGGCACTCTCATTCACTGAATCTATGGAGTGACGAGTATCAGTGAAAATACATGTGATGCGTCCTCTTTGTTGGACTATTGATAACCTTGTGTCTACATTATCATATGGACAGAATATCATGGGTACCATGCTGAATCTGACAATGTGCTGAATCATGCAGGGAAGCTGGCTGAGCAAGTGCTTGCAAGGCAGTGTCCAGTGACGGGGACAGGAAGCAGTTTGTTCCGTTATTGAACTTCGGATCTGCTGGGAGATGTGAAATACTTTTTGAAAGGTGAATAAATAACCGTGCTACTGTTCATATCAGCTTCGCTTGTGTATACACACACACACACACACACACACACACACACACACACACACACACACAGGCTTAGCACACAGACAGGCGTAGCACAGCCACACCTCAAAACAATCACATACTCACCATATCTGTAGTTTGATCTTTTTCCCCTGTAATTCAACAGTTTTGATCTTGAAGTCTATTCCTGCAAGACAAAAAGAGAAGGCGTGTCGGTATAGGCAACGACGTTCAACTTTTCAGAATTATAGACTGCACTCTGCACTGGTGACATGGTCATAAACAGAGGTAACAGTGAGGCCGTTTGTGTGAGCAGGGACACAGAGAGACACACAGGAGAGAGACAGACGGAGACGCACATACACACAGTGAATAAGTGACAAGTGTTTCCTTCAGACAGACAATAACATTATCTCTCTTCCTGCTTCTGCTGTGTCATGTTGAGAGAAGGGCTAACCAATTAATTGAACTTTATGGCCTCGTGCAAATCGCAGGATGCACAATGTTTATTAAAGGTGAAATGTGTGTCAAAATACCATTCTAAATTAAGTATTTTGGTGCTCCAAAGATGTCCTGGCCTACAAATCATATTCTATAGACTAAAGAAAACATCTTTGTTTGGTACAGATCCCTGCAAACATCACACCATGATAATTTCAATATGGGTTTTAATGAAATTGAGAATAATGATGGAAAGATTATCATTCCCTCTAATGTTGTGAATCATATCGCAATTGCAATATCAGTCAAAATAATCGCAATTAGATATTTTTTCCAAATCGTTCAGCCCTAGTTGAGAGCAGCGCCAGGGCCCCAGCCCATTAGCCAGGCAGCGGTGGATCAGCAGGTTACCTCAGGCTGACTGCAAACACCAGACAGCTTGTGGGGTGGGTCAGTCGAGCTACCTTAGGCTGACCAACGAACATTCTGTTAGCAGAACAAAATCTAAAGCCAGCAGTTTGAGACTGGGGGGGGGGAAGTGGCGACTTCAAGTTAACTTGCGAGCTGTGGTCGGCCTGGTCTGGTTAGCGGTCGCGGTGAGACATTAGGAAGTCCGAGAAACAGCTGGGCTCTAGGTGGGGCAGCGCTGCAAAATAATGAAGGAACTGCCTGCCAAAATGTGACTCACTGAACTCTAAAACACACCCCTGAGAGAGGGAGGGAGAGAAAGTGAGACGGGGTTAAGAAACAAAGAAAGAGGGAAAGAGAAGAGGAGAAACAGAGGAGCGGGGGAGGAAGATGTTAGCGAGCCTTTTTGCGGACACAAGACTTAAGCCAAAGGAACCTCTTATCACCAGTTTTCATGCAAAATTTAACATGTTTCGCGGAGGGAGATTTCGAAATACAAACGTGGAGTCAGTCATCATGCATATTCAATGCTCTGCGGGCTACTTCTGATATTCGAGTTGAGAGAGAGACAGAAAGAGAGAGAGAGAGAGAGAGAGAGAGAGAGAGAGAGAGGGGTGAATGGGCAGTGCCAGTGAGTGGGTGATTCAATGATGAGATGGGGGTTTCCGAGGGGGGGTATTTTGAGAAGCAGCTGTGCATCTCTGCCTCCAAAAAGGTATGAGTGCTGCGTCAGAGAAAAACAGCTAATACACGGCTAACACTCTCCTATTACACAAGCGGCGTGCACAGGCAAGACACATGCATGGAACACACACACACTTAATCATTCCAAAACACTGTGTTCTGACAGCTTTTTTCCCCTCGCTCTGCTGTTCCTCCTGCAGGTGGTGTTTCGGTTACTCTTCACCGCCGTCTGTAGCGAGTTCTGGAATCATTTCACACAGGTTCCCTGTCTTCAACCACACAGACCGGTGAGTGAACCAATGAGATGACAACAATGCATCACATTGCTTGCGGGAATGGATCCAGAACTAGAGAACTAAACAGGTTTTCACTTCCTTTGGCAGAGAGTCTATGAGAGAGCTGATTGGTCAGACGAGCTCCCTCTCTCTCACACCTCCACTAAAGGAAGAGATACCGTCCTTACCTTATACCATGCGAGTCAAAGCTCACTGTTGGGTCTCTGAAACACTAAAGAATCTGTCTGGCTGTACTAATGTACCACTTGTGTCAAGTGTATGGCTGCCTCTCCCATCACCGACGGAATGATCACATCACTTAGTTAGTTCTCACGGGATGGATGGAATAATGATAAATACTCCAAAAGACACATCATCCCCATAACATTATTTCTAAAGACACTACCGCATAATGTCAACAAAAAGTCAGGTGCTGGGATCAGTTTAACTAACAGACGTCAGTTCCCTCTCACAAAAGCAACAACAAAACATCTCTGTGACGCACCTCACCTAACGGACGAAAACACAGTGACATGTGACACATGACTGGCAGATGTGGGAATCCTTTGTTCAGTGGTGTATGTCAACAAATCCAGTGTAGACTGAATGTCACTGCCATAGACAATGTAGCCCATTATGGCCGTCTGCCCTCACAACTGTCAAGCCCATAAGCCATCACCTTCATAGATACTACAACTTATAACTGTCGTTTATAAATTGAAAGTTCACAGAAGGAACTAGATACAGTGACAGTGCAAAGCCAGAGCAGGCTCTATATCACGGCTCTTGATGGGATTTCCTGAGAACTTGTCTACATCATTATTCGCCACTCATATGACACAAGCGGAGTGCATCGAGCTTTCACGTGAGCCAAGCAGGGATTTCGCATAGTTTGACACTTGACTCATGATCGCATGAAGGTGAACGCATGCGTGGATGACAGGGGAAAGACAGGCGATGACGCCACCATGATGAATTGTTTATGATTTCTTTTGAGTAGCTTTCTAGCGAGACTGCTAACTTGGCTAGTTAGTTGGCAACCATTTCAAAATCCATTCCCCCCTAATGAGTGTGGTCAAAATCAAGAACATCACAGGCATGTCTCAGACATATTCAGAGATTCGTGTACATAGGTATGAAAAGTAACGTTAATCGTCTCATTTGTTGGCGCAAATGGCAAATAAAGCAGTGGCCAGTAACGTTAGCGGGGCCCTTCGGCTAAGTTAGCCGCTAGCCACTGTCACTGTGTCAAGTGACATGACAGCAAGTCCACTCGTATCTCACCGGTTATACTTAATGTTAGCACTATCCACGTTGGTCAAAATTATAAGCCTATCTGGTAAAAAAGAAAAGATAAAGTATGTTATTCACTGGAGCAGTCCATGACAGAGATCTCAAGACATTGCCTGGTCAAGTAAAGTTGGCTAGCTAACGTTAATGTTAGTTGCTAACTTAGCGTTAGGCCTCAAGTTAAGCAATCCGATTTTTGCCGATACTAGCTTGCTGGCTAGCCAAGATGCCCTAGGCCAACATTCATGACAGTTCGATAGAGTGTATACAACAATTCCAGAAATCAGGAACAGCTGTCAAACTCAAACCCCAAGCCATCTTCTGTGTTGACAAGCCAGAGCAACCCCAACCCTGTCTGCGGCCCCTCACCTACCTATAGTGGATATGAAGGTTGTGTTGAAGGCGTCGTCAGAGAAGCGGAACAGCACGCACGTCTTCCCCACGCCCGAGTCTCCGATCAGAAGCAGCTTGAACAGCAAGTCGTACGTCTTCTTCGCCATTGAAAAACAGGTTGTGTTCACCAGACAAAGAGAAAAAAGAACCTAGCACGCGCAGATCTAAAGCCAGCTCGTCGTTATCCAACCTGACGAACCGATCTGAATCTCTGTACAATTTGGATATGTTGATTAGCTGGCTAGCTAGTTGGCTATATACCGCCCAAATGCGTGCCAGAACCGTGTCCAATACGTAACGTTATTTCCAAAGCCCGACTGTTTCTCTAAAAACATGTGAACTGAAAGCAAAAAATATGATCTCCTCCCGTGTGATTCCCCTTTTCCACTCTTTCTTTCTCCCACACAGTCGGGACAAAATGGCTCCCCTCTACCCGACTCACTCTTTCTTCAAACTAGTAGCAAGCTAATTCAAATCCTTGGTATACCCCGTCATTCCAACTCCTGCTACAACCTCGGTCGAGAAGAATTTAAAAAATCTGAGGGCAGAAGTGTGTCAAATTAACGACCTTATCGCAGTTATTTCTTTTCTCGAAGATTAGAAGCCAAAATAGACGACCGCCGTCGCCTTCGAATGGGAGCCACCACGGCGACACCCTAGATTCGAAGACACACCTTTTTCCCGCCCTTCTGTCAAAATGCCTCTTTCTAATTGGTAAATATGACTGCTTTTCACGTAAAAGTATGAATCTCATTGGCCAGTTCCACACTTATCTAGAGGTAAAAGGGCGTGTCTTAAATTGACATATAGAAAGGGCAAATGTTACTGCTTGTCTACTTCGGACATGGGGGCTCCTATTCTCCATTTAATTCAATGCTTGAAATGTAGCTTATGATCCAACATGGCTTCTAGTTTCCTGCTGGTGTTTGCCGGGGTGTGTTTGATGGCAAGCCAGTTGGCCAGTTATTTGATGCGGTGACGATCCCAGCTGTGAGTCAAACAGAGTGATGTCATAACTAGTTCTGTGCTTGTCACGGGCGTTTCCCACATCCTCTAAATTTTTTACGATAGGACAGGACTATCCATTGAAGAACAGCCATTCATTAAGCAGTCATAGATCCTTTTGATTATTGTGTGTGTGTGTGTGTGTGTGTGTAAGTGAGTGAGTGAGTGAGTGAGTGTGAGTTATAGTGTGTGTTTTAATACTGACTCACTGTATCTCTCTTTCTGTTTCTCTCTCTTTTTCTTCTTTCTTTCTTTCTTTCTTTCTTTCTTTCTTTCTCTCTCTTTTTCTGTTTCTCTCTCGCTATCTCTCGCTATCTCTCTCTTCCGCCTGTCAGTGTTGCTTGACTCTACACTCTGAAGACACTCCTTCTGGAATGTTGAATATGCCCCTGCTTTCTCCAGCCAAGTACAGACATGACACACACACACACACACACACACACACACACACACAACGGAAACAAGATGCCACAGTCTAAACGAAAACCAAATACAAACCAGATGTTAATGAGGCTTTAGACTGTTCAGTGAAATAGACCAAGCAGAGCCTCTCATAGTGGGGATCCAGGGCCCCCTAGGGTTCTTGAGGGAGCATGGGTACCAGTAAACTTTTAATTTCTGCTCTTTATTTGTGGAGGGTGCCACAATTATAGAAAGAAGGACCATTTTTTAATCTGATTTCACTCTATTATTGTTAAGTAACTACACCCCCCAACATGGTCAAACATAGACCGAATGGTGAACTTTGACAGCAATTAATGATTTTTATTTTCCATTTTTCAAATTGGAGGATGGTTTTCCATAAAGATTGATTATAACACAAGAAAAGGATATATATATAGATTAAATGATTAGAAGATTATAAATGTTATTTGTATATCTTTTTATGGTTGAGAACCACTGGTATAGACTATTATGCAACATTCTAGAATCAATCTTCTAAAATCTTCTTAGATGGCTGTCTCTGCTGGCTATTGTATAGTATTGTATATCGAATCATTGGCATGAACGTTTTGTGAACCCCTAATCCCTCAGACTGTTGTAAAAGGAAGTAGTTACTCTGGTCCTTGGTTGTAGCCCTGGAGCATGCCCCGCTGTTTGAGAGGCAAGGGTTTTAACCAAAAGAAACAGCACTCCCACTCCTAAAACCATTTAAGTGACGGGTGGGGAGGTGGGGTGGTGGGGTGTGTGAGTGAGTGTGCTCTTTTTCCATGAATGTCCTGGCCTGGTTTAAATGAAGATGATGGGGGGAAAATATACTCAGATAAATTAACATTTTAGGATGATGTTTTTTGGGTTGCATGCTAAAGATGTTGGGGCTGGTTCAAGGCCCCTGTTACTCCCTCTCTGTGTGCATGTGGCTGTTGAAGTGCAGCTGACACATGGCCACACTGTAGCCATTGTTATGCATTATATGAGAGGGGCTCTTGAGTGAATTCTATGGGAAATAGAATTGTCTCATCTTCTGCTGTGAGACACAAAACTTCTCACCTCCCCTAGTAAAAAGAATGAATTGCAGACCGCACAGTGAATTTCCTATTTAATTCAGCAGGTGGTGCTATTGTTTAATATTTGATTAGCAATAGTTGCGGCTTAATAAAACTCAGCCTACTCATTATTTATGTAATTCAATACATATTTTGTGTGTGTGTGTGTGTGTGTGTGTGTGCTTCAACTTTGCATCAAAGTAAATACATTTAAGACAGTGGAAGACACAGAAGTATTTAGTAGCCTAGTAACCAGCAGCAACCAGGACATGTGACAAGAAAATTCATTTTACCCTTAATCCACACTGTAAAAAATCATAAATTATCTCAATTTATATTTTCAATATTATATATATATTTATTTTTTTTTTTTGCTGAATTTTTGGATTTTTGTAAGAATAGCATTTTTCAGCCTTTGGATGGCGAGCATTTCTGTTCTGGAAATTGTTCAGAAACCCCCCCTTATGGTCAATAAACCTGAATAATGAAATAAAATTCAATAACATTCAATCAAATTAAATTTCATACTCTGAATGACCTAGGTCTCTAGTTTGTGGTTGTAAAGTTTCATGAGGCTGTGATTACCCTAGAATTAACAATAGGTAATTTTATACGAGGTCAAGTGTCAAGTCTCACTACAATGAAATGGCTATTATGGGGACTAACATCATCACACATGAATGCAGTTAGATCCACAAGGGTCTCAGATTTCCAGTCAAACCCAATTTATGCAATTCCAAGACTGTTCCATTATGCAGAAATGGTCAAATACACAATTTTTAGAATTGTGTATGGGATTAGCTATGGCCATATCTGTAAAGGGGAGACTCATGGCTACTCATAGAGCCCATTTTCATTCAGATATCTTGAGGTGAGAGGGACCCTTTTGAAAATGGCCATGGCAATTTTTCCCTCATCAAAATTTAGCCCAACTTTGGAATATTACAGAAATGAGCACACTACAGCCTCTGAAAGACTGAAAGACAAAAACGTTATGCTATGTTTTTGAGGCTAAACAGAACAGTGAATATTTGGTGAAGTTTACATCAGTTGAATCAAGTTTACATCCTTTAGTTGATTCAACAACAACAACAAAAAGCCAAAAAGCGTATTTGACAATATAAATTGAGACAATTTATGATTTTTTACAGTGCAATATATATGTATGCCTGTATGTAGGCCTGCTAAGAGTAATACTTTTAGTGAGTTTAGGTGGGTTTACCCTCCACTACGTCCCTGGTCATGACTAGAGCAACGGTGGAAGACTCTGATGGTACATTTAGACCACTTATATGTCATAGGCTATGCAAGATACCAGATTAGAGCAAACAAATACCCTTTAGGATGGATTATCTTGTTTTCAGCATCGATTAATAAGAAACCTTTGTTATGCTATGGAAGAGGAATGTTCAATAGGCTACAGACCAAAATGCCCTGTACATAATGAAAATAAACCAGTGGTAAGTCAGTCTCTCTCTCTCTCTCTCAATTTAGCAAAGAATTGTGAATCAGCTGGTGAAGCTGACAATGAATATAAACTCCATATCCCATGGTTCTTTGTTGCGTTCCGCAGTGATGTGGGGTGTGGCTGTACGAGGCTGGGTGTGTGTGTGTGTGTGTGTGTGTGTGTGTGTGTGTGTGTGTGTGTGTGTGTGTGTGTGTGTGTGTGTGTGTGTGTGTGTGGGGGGGTGAGGGGGGGGGGGGG
>OMKL01136719.1:0-13963 GCA_900302295.1 Parasudis fraserbrunneri
AAGTTCCTGTGTTTTATTCCTAAGACTACAGATATTGATATGACCCAAGACTAAACCTTTAGGTAGGTCTAGTGTGTCCGTCATTGGCAGGCTTTAAATGTCATGTTCATATTCCAGGTAGAATGAGGTTGATCAACGGCACTCGGGGTCTGCACTGGGGGAAGCTGCCTGGGAGGAGGCGGCCCTGAGGGAGTCCGCTTTGGGGGGCACGTTGTTTCTCTGTCCTTGGGTAGATGTGCGGACAATTAACTTGTCATGCCTCAAGAACGCTATGTCACCTCTGCGTCTCGCAGCTTTCATCTCCGGTAAGAGCGCTTTCCTTTTTTGTCGGACAGCCTCCGTGTAATCCTCGTTAATATACACATCGGATCCCTTCAGTCTTTTAGCCCTCTCCATGACAGCAATCTTGTCTCTAAACTGAACGAGCCTGGCGATGATCGGCCTGGGTCTCGAATCGCTCTGTCCAGGATGTCCCATCCTTTGCACTCGTTCTATCTCAATCCCTGAAAGATCCAGTTTGTCAGAAAACAGTTTACGCACCTTTAACGCCACTTCATCCCAGCTCTCGTTACGGGACTCTTGTATTCCATCAATCACAATGTTGTTTTTACGTGATTGACCCTCCAAGTAGTCCATTTTCTCGAGAAGCGAAAGAATATTCTGGCTTATAGTTGCAACCACTGTGTCCAGCTCTGAGATCTTCGCAGTAGACTTCTTTTCCGTTACAAGAAAATCTCCCACATCTTTTTGGGTGTAGTGTAGGCTCTCACGTAATCCACTTATTTCTCTTGTAAGTTCGTCCAGTCTCTTGTTGGTTGTCTCAATTGTAATGGTTAAAAAGCATTTAAAACTGCGCTCCTGTTGTTCCAGAAGCTCTTTATAAAACTCCTTTTGTCAATCCAGGAGCTCACGGACTTTGGATAGTGAGACAATGTCCTCGTCTTTATGCCCACGCGCCTTCCGTGGTGTCATTGTTTGTAAGTAGCGCAACTCTTGTTTACAAACTTTATCTGCCTCACTTATCAACTTTCCTAAATTCAACAACAACAGAGAGATGAGATGTTGCCGATAAATCAAGAAAATAAAGCTTTTTTTGAGAGAAGTTTTCGTGCGAAAAAGCAATCGTTTCATCTGGTATCTGAATACACGATGGCAAAGTTTTCCAAACAAAAGTGTCCTATGGGGACGAGAGATAATTGAATTGAATTGAATTGAATTGAATTTAAATACTTTATTATCCCGTGGGGAAATTCGGTAATGTCATATAGACAAATCACTCATTGTAATTCATTCACTGATCAACCAGTTTTCATAAATACTACTGAGAAAAAAACAAGTTAATTTGACAATGAATGTGTTTGGCGTACACCTGCCATGTTATTTATTTATTTATTTAGTTTTTGATTCTCACCTTAGCGGCATTGTTTCAGCATGCACCTCTCGCTCCCCGGCTGCATCCTGGATCAGGTGTGTTGTATTCCAGCAGGTTACGTAGACCGGATTATGTGCTCCCTTATCGCATTTCTGCTGGCGGAGCAGCCGGGCTTGAAAGTAATTCTCTGCCTCTCGCAGGTCCAGAGGCTCACCCTGTGACTCCTGCCTCTGACCCCTGCCTCCCTCACCACCTCGGCCCTTCCAGAGCCCCTCTCTCCTCTGATGAGAGGCCACAACGCTAGCCCTCAGCGCCAGCCGGGCTACGGGGTGTAATTGTATTAAATGGATGTGATAAATGGATCTGACAAACAACTGGAAATTGGTTTTTGATATTATATTAAAACTGACCTTCAGGTTTAAGCCCCCAGATTTGTTATTTTGTCATTTTGGCTGTAGAATAGAGTGAGGCTGTGAACCCCTTCTTCCAGCCACCACCATGTTGAATAAACCTCAGAGGACTCTCTCTGTTATGCCCCTACAACATATTTTCAATCTTTGTCTTTCTTTCTTTCTGTCTGTCTGTCTGTCTTTCTGTTTTTTTCTCTCTCTCTCTCTCTCTCTCTCTCTCTCTCTCACACACACACACACACACACTCACTCACTCACTCACTCACTCACTCACTCACTCACTCACTCACTCACTACAACATTCCTTGTAACAAATACAGGACCCAACCACATAAAATGAAAGGAGAAATTAACTTAAATCTATTTGTTCTTCAAGCAAAGGTCCTTGTCAGTGTTATTATTTTGTTCACTTGTCACGTGCATCAAGTAAAACTCTTACTTACTTAGGTAACAATAATGGCAATTCTACAATCTGCTAAATAACGACTGTACAAAATTAAATCAGACCGATACAGATTGCATTTATACCCCCTGCACTCAATGAGCTAACCGTGTCATTCATGTCCTCTCCTCAACAGGGCAATTCATATCGTTTAGCCAGATAAAGATGAGGGATGTCTCACAATGGAGGCTAATAGTTAAAGCCCCTAACTGTACATGTAGAATTTTCACATCGATGTATCATGTTCAATTCAATGTCCATACCTCGGTAGGATTACCACGGAAGACACGATGAGACGGAAGAAAAAGGAACAGGAGTTGACGAGACCGCAATGAAACGGTCGGTAGCCTGTACCTTGTGCTCGTGTTGCGCGCCACTGGGTCTGATCCACAGGAGTTCTGCTGAACTGCATTACGGCACAAAGGAAGCCTTTCCAAACAAAACTTGCTTTACCTCACCACCCCCATCATGGTCACAGTTCACAACGGGGCTGTCGACCCCTCTCCTTTCTGCTTCAAAACAAACCAATGTGGGGGGCTGCCAGAGGGCGGGAACAAACGGCCACGTCTCCTTTGCAACCGGGTGCAACTGGGTTTATGGGAAATGTGGTCTTGGTGTGAGAATTATGCTGCCAATCATCTCGCCAATGGTTTCGTCACCACGAATCTGACAGTGATATATGATATGATATTATTGATATGATATCAACAGTCTCAATGGGAATATGACTATGCCGCAATTTTGCCATTTCTCTTACTGTAAATTCTATGGTCTAGGAGTGCCAGTGAAATGGTAATGTTACCTTGGCTTGTGTGTGTGTGTGTGTGTGTTTGTACTGTACAGTCTGGATGATTGGACAATAATTACTTTCAGGGTTTAAAGTAATAATCTCTAACATTTCCATATAAATAAATGTCTATTTTGCCACTTTCCATCACAAGTTGATATAATCACAATAGTGATTCTACCGATAACCAGTTCATGAATGTTTTTACATTCGCTGTTTTTGTTGGTCTAATCAGTGGTGTCTGGTAGGACGTTCCCGGGAAAATCATCAGGCTCACAGGAAGTGATACGTTTTACGTCACCAGCAGCAAAAGCAGTTTGTTTGGAATGAATAGAAGACTGAATCTGTAGTTGACATGAATTTTCAAGATGGAAAGCAAGTCTATACAGTGCAAAAATGCAACAGCAATGATCGTTTATCACCAATAGATCTCGCCAAAACAAACGAAAGTGAGGATTTTGCGAATTACCTCTTTAAAATTTAAATATTCTATTTAATAGACCTCATGTCCTTTAAATAAACCTAGGGTATCGATCGATGGTTTATATCTGACTATCATACACAACCTTTCAAACATAATATGACATAAAATCCTTGACGCAACTCATTGTTGCTTTTTATTTTGTTTTCCCTCAGCAGGGCAATTCATTTAGCCAGATAATGAATGTCTTGCTCATTTATAAGGGCAATAGTTAAAAAGCACGCCTCTGGAATCTCATGACATTTTCCTTGAGAGCACTTTGCAATGATTTGTAACTATGCAAACATTTTCCCATTTTCTTTTTGAAAAATGAAATCACATTACCTTCTCTCTCTCTCTCTGCCTCTCTTTCTCTCTCTCTTTCTGCCTTTCTCTCTCTCTCTCTCTCTCTCTCTCTCTCTCTCTGTACACATATGCCCGTTGGGCTCGGGGCTACTTTCATAGGGAATTTGAGAAGTTTGTTGAGACCACCAGGCCATTGTGGTTCACAGGTGATGAAGGCAATTTCACATCCTGCTTTGCCTGTTGTCAGTTCATGACGGCTTAATGTGGGGTCTTTGAGGTTCGTCTGTGTGCGGCTTCATACATCACCGCCACTGTCATGTCGTGGAATAATCTAAACCTGTCTCCATCTCTTTTGCTGCCTGCAAATCTATTCCCACAATGCCATCTCCTGCACAAGAAGACCACTTGATTTAAGCTGGAAACAATCATTTTAACAATACTATAAAATAGTCTTTTAGGCAGACTTTTACTTTGACTGAGTTCACCCTATAAGCTGCGACCATATTTCAGTAATCCATCGTGGAGATTTTATAGAGTGTCAGTCTACGGTCTTCGCTTCGAGAGGTGAGATCTCCTGTCGAGAGCTAAAGTACAGAATGAACTCTACCTACTGCGGAGTGGCTGCCAATCTGACTCACTTATACAGTTCAGTCACTAAACTATATTTTCTGCTTCTTTATCTCCTTCCACTAAATGAGTCTCCATTGAAATTGCTCACATGGCCTTCCATCTCAGTTGTACCCCCGACAGATGACTTTCTGTTTGTGACAACTTAACCAGTCTAATTCTGGGTTTATGTTGAACGCATAACCTACCTTGTATCACTCTCTCTCTATTTCTATCTCTTGCTCTGACACATTGTGCAAGTCGGCACGTACACGCCATCCACATCTACTCGTAGAGGCTGTGGCCACGTATGGCTCTCCACAGCCGAAGAGAAACACATGGCCTGAGGGAGATTGGTTTAGAGAGTTAGATCTGCGTGTTTTGGTTTTCACAAGTTCATAGAGGCATTGCAAGGCAGAATTAAGATATTGCATTTAGGCTTTGATACTGATGTACCCTGTGTTTGAGAACTGTGAAGCAGTTCAGTTCGGGCTAGTGAGCTTGGAAACTGAAATATGGGCCATTTAGATGAATGCCTTACAGGCAAACAAGGCTATAGAGGAGGAGAAGGCGAATAAGGGTTGAGCAAAAGAAGATGATGGATGGTAAAAGGCTTCACAAAGAATTTTATGTTAGTGTACTTGAATAACTAGCAGGGGATAACTGTGAGTTTCCTCTGAACGAGGTGGTTCATATAACAACACCAGCACTAATGCTGTTCCGTCTTCGAAAATTACACAACATTGAAATATTGCAATTTGACATATCAAAGAATTTGCGTACTGTATGGTTTATTACCAAAGGTCAACAATTTGAATAATGGAGAAATGCCTATTATCTTATTTAGCCTACCCCCTATTTCACTTTGGCCAGTGAAGAGCAATTCTTCGCTCCAGATGACTTTGTGAATGTGGCCCCGAAAATACTTTTATTGTTGAAGAGCTTTAGTTAGTGTCAGTTTTCAGTGAGTGAAACAGCCTGCTCTATATTCAGTTTTTTGTGAGTTTAACAGCCTGCTCTACATTCAGTTTTCGGTGAGTGAAACGGCCTGCTCTATATTTAGTTATTCAGTTTTCAGAGAGTGAGACAGCGTGCTCTATATCTAGGTATTCAGTTTGCGGTGAGTGAGACAGTGTGCTCTATATCTAGGTATTCAGTTTGCGGTGAGTGAGACGGCCTGCTCTATATCTAGGTATTCAGTTTGCGGTGAGTGAGACAGTGTGCTCTATATCTAGGTATTCAGTTTGCGGTGAGTGAGACGGCCTGCTCTATATCTAGGTATTCAGTTTGCGGTGAGTGAGACGGTGTGCTCTATATCTAGGTATTCAGTTTGCGGTGAGTGAGACGGCCTGCTCTATATCTAGGTATTCAGTTTGCGGTGAGTGAGACAGTGTGCTCTATATCTAGGTATTCAGTTTGCGGTGAGTGAGACAGTGTGCTCTATATCTAGGTGTTCAGTTTGCGGTGAGTGAGACAGTGTGCTCTATATCTAGGTGTTCAGTTTGCGGTGAGTGAGACAGTGTGCTCTATATCTAGGTGTTCAGTTTGCGGTGAGTGAGACAGCCTGCTCTACATTCCGTTGAGACGTACCACATGTGTCATGACTTAAGCCTCAGTTTCACCACAATCCCCCAGAGGGCCATGCTGTAGTCCATGAGCCAGCCGGGTGCTGGACGACATTTCAGAGTTAATGTTTTATTTCTGGTTCATAACCGCTGTAGCAGAGCACAACACACCGCTGCGCTGCCTCGGGAGCCTTGGAGCCGCTCTCCTGAGACCCTGGTGGAAGTCAAGCTACCTTAGCTGTGAAGTTAGCCAGATAAGGTGTCTCATTTTTCTCTTTGATTTATGACTGTTTTCTTTTCCCGGGGAACGGGATGATGAATTTGTTTTCCTATTTTTTTCTTTTTTTTTTTCCTTTTTTTTTTTTAACGCACTCGCTCTCTGAAATGACGGCCTCAGTCCTACCAGGGCTGCCTTTGAACAAGCGTGGATGATGGTGGGTACAGTACGTTACAGAGCCAGCACTTTAATTACCGTTAACTGGTTACTACCAATACTAAAAGAAAAAAACATCTGTATGATGTATTTCAATTTGTGTGGCTCCATCTTTCCACACATCAGCATCTAATGGTAAAGGAGTGATGACGTTTAAATAAGTGATGGGTGGGAATGAGACATGGACACAGCTGCTTCTCCTCGGCCAAAAGAGAACAGTGGGAGATGTTTCACCGCTCATTCTCTGCACGACACACATCTCCAGAGACCCAGGACATTCTGGCAGAGGGAGTTATCGGTGTTGTCTTATTTGGGATGTGAGAGGGGGATGTTAAGACACCAGGCACTAATGAAAGCCAAGGACCGCCACAGCGGGCGAGAAATGGATTCCGAGTACTTGCATCGCTTACTTCAGAGTTCATACAGAATGTCAAATATAAACCACTCAAGCTATGAGCAATTAATGGGTCAGTTGGTGGTTATATAATATGAGAGGGTGGGCTGTACATTCTTATAAACCATAATTATGATGCTATAAGTCACTTACTGCCCTCTGCACGACGGTGATAATTAACCAGGGCACCAGCTGGAGCAAAGAGCAACACAGCGTCCAAGCTGAAAAGTAACGCAGCGCGCAGCAGGAGAGCTCAGATCAACTTTTCTTTCATTTATTTCATATTGTGGAAGTCGTATGAGAAGTAGGAACGATCAAAACGTTTCACACTGTGGCTTCATCAGGTTTGCGGAGGAGCATACCCGTAATTACCGGTATGATGTTGGTGATGATGTATTTGTACATTAAAAAAAAAAGAAAATAAATAAAAAAATTGCTGATACTGTAAAATATGGGCCTAATGAAAGAACAATGATACTTACTTGGGAATGATTGTGATAGTGAATGGAATAAATTCACTAAATAATTTATAATAACAAATAACAAAGGCTTTGTCAGTCTCCCTCTGCAAGCCTCTTTTGTACCAGTCTAAGGTAGCGTTCTCCGCCTGTGAGCCCAGAACGAATCAAGTTCCAAAGAGGCAACTGTGAGATTGCTTCAGCTTGGCCCCGTCGTCGCACCACTTGCCCGCCCTCCCGCCGTGACACCAGGACACCGAGCTGCTGTTGAGACGGAGGAGTGCGGCACGACCCTGCCTGTTGCAAATGAGATTTCTCTCCGGGGGTGTTGTGGGACAGGTTTGCCTGTCTATCACGTTGTCCCTCTCCACACTCCCGAGATCACTTCGATTTACTTGGGGGTCCCTTGTTTGGAACCCCGTGAGAGCGTCGCTCCCCTCGTTTCATTTTAGAGTTTCAGATGTCTTTCTCGTCTGCCGCAGAAGCCCCCCCCCCGACGCTAGTTTCCTGTGCAATAATTCCTGCTATGGATCAACAGATTATTTTCCCCTGCTCTTTGCCTCACCTAGTGATGATGAAAAACTAGCATGCCATTGCCGCTGAGCTATGCATTTCAATGAAGCTCTTGTCAGGACCCCGGCCCTGCCTACTCAATATCCAGGCCGGCCCGGGCCACGGCCCTGCGCTGAGCGTCGGCTAAATTGAATTTTCTTTCCGACGTGGGAGCCTCATTCCTCAGCTACCTTGGCAGCAGCCATCCCTGTCTCCATCAGCGTGGCCATGACAGTCTTCTCATTTCCCTGACCCTGTTGTACCCTATCCCACACAACACACACACACACACACACCATTGCGTTTTTTTCTCTATGCAAAGTGCCAAGCATTTGAGAATAGGCTAGATATTTTCTTGAGTCGAGGTGAGATGGAGGTTATGCCTCTGGGATGCTAATTAAAGGTGAGTATTTTGAGTGAAAGGTGTGAACTCAAGGTGATACTTTTTTTTTGCTGATGTTTGTGCCCTGCTGTGGTGAGTGCCTTCCTGACATAGGCTTAGACACCAATATGTGTTTGTTTTTTTTGGTAATTCTTTCCAAGATGGAATTATGCATAATCAGCAGCTTGTTTTGTCAACTTTAACATCAACCTCAGGACTCCTCAGTCAATTCACTGGAGCAAAGCCTAAGTGCCCTTGAGCAAGGCATTGAACCTCCAAAGTGCTTCAGGGACGCTGCACTGCGGCCAACCCTGTGCTCTGCCCTCTCTGATGAAATGCATGTGTGGGGGACTGTGTGTAGGTGCAACCAGGAGGGATATGTGAAAAGACAATTACCTTGTGAAAACTGATAATAAAGTAGGCGCTTAATCTTAAAGATCCTTTGGAAATGGCATTTTTGGCATCACAAACTTCCATGATTTGACGTATTTCCGAATGCAACAGACCTTTGGGGTGGGAGGTCGATTTCACTGATGTTTGATTGACATCCTAAAGTACTTGCACATTGGAGGCCGTGGTTCAAAATCAAAATGTATTGTAAATGGATGTTTCTTCATCCTCAAGTGCAGAGTGACAAGTCACGGATTAGGTCCTTCTTCCAGGAAGAGGAAACAATGGATTCATTTAGACAAAAATAAGAAGGAAATGATTTTGGTGAATTTTTTTTGGCACATAGTGATAAATAGAGGGGAACTGGGTGCAGACAAAAGGGGTAAAATGGAGGGGAAAAACATTTTTCATTTCATGGGACCTTTAAACATGATCTTTAAAAGAAAAAAAAATTGGGCCCCTCCTCTCTCTCTCCCCCAGCAGATATACAATGTGAAACAAAACACTTTCTCATTGACATGTTCGTTGATTTGCAGCTGCTCTGGCCACTCACCTTGAGTAAGCTACTTATTTTGAGAGGCTGGGGGTTGAGAGATCTTTTCCGATCTGAGCGCCCGCACTCTGCCACCATGTGTAGCGTGATGGAGTTCTCCACGTCGATTATTAGGCTTATGTGACACGACTGGGTTTTTCGTGGCTCAAAATCCAACCATGTCGGTACCTCGGTTTTAAACACCATTTGTATGTGCGTGCCCTCCCCTGGCCCTTGCTCAACACATTATCATATTCAGTAGTTACCTTGATAAAATAGCTTAATTGAAGGTATCACAAATTCTCTTCAATCCAATAAACTAGTCCATACCCGGGGATGCGGAAATGCCAATGAACAGAAAATGGGAGAAATCTGCTTTGTGAGTCACTGCATAACTGGTTACAACCTTCCAAATATTTTATGTACGTATAATTTTATCATACATTGTTTGGTTCTGTCTGTTACTTCAAAACCCACTTCAGTACATCACTTAAGTGGATGAATGAATTAAGTCATATATTAGTTGTTATCAGAATGGCTGTGTGGTTCGATGATGTGAAACGCAACGTCCTGTAAAGTATTATTTTTTCGTTGCCACATGTGTTTTTCTCACCTTATTCTGCTGTGGATGAGATTTACTGGCCAGCCAATTGAGGAGATAAATGTATGAGGAGATAATCTAATGCGGACAAACAGACAGAACGTTGCTCATTTTAGTAGGATTATTCCTTACAGAATCAAATACAGTTTATGGGGAAACGCAGACTATCAATAGATTCCAAGATTAAAGATGTTTATTGTCATTCTGGTTATATATGTACAAATGTGTGAAAAGCTTTCACTGTAAATATAAGACACAACATATAAGATGCAATAAAAAAGTAAGATATCCAAATAGTAATGAGGAACAATATATAAGATGAAAAAAAACAGTAGTGTATTGCACAGTGGTTGGATTGCACTTTGTCTCTGTGTGTGTGTGTGTGTGTGTGTGTGTGTGTGTGTGTGTGTGTTATTTATTTAGCAGTCTAATGGCCCTGGGGGGAAAAAGCTATTCTGCAGCTATAGCAATGAGGTATTCTGAAGAGAAACGTGTACATACAGTTTGTGGAAGATGTATGTGTGGCTCGGCTTATTCGTAGTGGCCATCAAGCATGTGGATTAACCATGTGTTAACACTTCTCTGTAGACGACATTGTTCATCTTGGTGCATTTACCTTTCTCCTCCTCATTGGCTGCCAAGATTCTGAGCTGCAGGGGGCTGCCAACTCTGCTTGCTGCCACATAGAACTGGCCATGTGAAAATAAGTCTTTCACAGAGCAGACACCCACTCGTGACAGTGACTGACCTTGTGACTTGTTGACAGTCATCGCCGAAGCAAGGTTGTACAGGAAACCGCCTGCGCACCAGAGAGAAGGGGAAAAATCTTCTCTCAGGGTGAGATGGTAATCCTGTGGATGAGCAGCTGGGTGCCGGCTTGAACCCCAAGGACTTGCTTCAGGATGTACCGTTAGCCATTACAAATGGCCGTTCACTTGATCTGTGTTTCGCAGTCGCACTATGATCATGCCAGCCTTCAGTGAGAGGCGATGCGGCGGCATGCCTGATGGGCATGGCATGTTGAGGAATTCCACTGGGTAGATGTGGCCACGGTATCCACACTGTGGAGAATGTTTTCCTCACCTGGGAATTTCCGGGCGACGTATTGATTGACTGAGTCCATCTCAGCGTTAGTGGGACACAGGATTGCCCTCTCAAACAGCCACTGAGGGTCATGAAGGTTGTGCTGCAGGTTCTCAAATAACCAGTTTACCAGGTCCTGCAGAACGGTTCCTGGGCTGAGAAAGTGCTCCATTATCGCGACAGCAAACTCTCCCTTCTCCTGAAATGCACGGATCTTCCCCTCTCCCACATTGAGGAGAAACTGGGCGAACAAAGCATCATCTTCCTCACCTGCTGGTGCACGTGCATGTTAGTCTTGAGTTGCATGATTTCCACATGCGTCCAGAAATGGGAGCTCTTCAGGCATCTTGAAATGATCTGAGGCCATGTGCCATGGGGGACGAGTGGTAGGATCTGCTGCCAGTGTCCACTGAAGACGGTGGTAATACCTGAGGGTGAAGTAAAATAAATGGTAGATTATTGATGTCACAGTTACTATGAATCAGATCACTCATCAATTATTGCGACTATTTCAGTATTTCCAGGAAACACATTCACTTAAAAATAAAATACATATAACCAAATATATATTATCTTGTTCTCTAATGTAGTACATTTTTGCTGTATTCATGAAAAATAATAAATATTTATTTTTACTGTCTCAACATTAACTGTCCTTAGAGTATTATTTTAACCAAAAACTAATAAAATGGCTTGTACTCCAAAGGCAATATAACTTATTTTGTTCTTGTTTCATTCTCTTAACATAAACCAAACATTTCCCTTTATCCCCAGAAACACATTCTACACATTCACTTAAACATTAAATACATAAGAGACCGTTAAAATGCTCATAAACAGGGCAAATTGAAAAAGCAGCTTTGCTAGTCTCTGCCTATGCCAATGGTCAATGCCCATGAGCAATTTCAGATTTATTGGCCAACTCATTTAGGAGAAAAATGGATGCACACAGAGGGACATACAGAAGTTTTGTTCATTTTATAGCAGGATGGTCACTTTACACTATCCATGAAAACAAATGGCCTTAATAAAATAGGGCCGACTTTTAACCTGCATCGTGATTTGTAGTTTTTAGCCTCCATTCCAGTCACACTTGCATAGAGCTCTTTGGCATACACCCATAGTATTTGTGCAGCAACACCCTCCATAACCTCCTCTCCTTAGCAGTATACTCTCTCTCTCTATTCCACAGATGTACCTCTCTCTCAGACCCGACAAATTGACAGGATCTTGTTCGTGATTAGAATCATGGCTTTGGTTTACCAACCATTTATGATTATCTGATATGTTAGGTAGGTTACGTTGTATTACTGTAGTTCTCTCCCTTTCACCTGTGCTGTTGCCTTTCCCCGCTATCATCCTCCTCGTGCATTCTCTTTCTAAAGTAGACCATTATCTCGCCAGCCATGACAAACTCGTCAAGGGTTAAAATATTTCTAGAGATTCGTGTCAACGTTGGTGAATGAGATGTTGACGTCACGGTCGTTATGGATGCGGGTCCAGCATCGGCATGCCTCCTGAGCACTGTATCAGGACCACTGGCGTCTAGGATCAGATTTAAAGCTATTCATAATTCATCATTATCTTGGCTGCTATTACCACAGCTGATAACTAGGGGAAAACCAACTCTACAATTAGGTTGACCTATGTGAGTGAGAAACAGAACACCAAGAAAAGCATTACACAAAGGAAAAAGGTTGTTGTTGTAGCAAAAAAATAAAATTCATAAAAGTTCCATGTTAGCTCATGGATAGAAAATGTATCGGTAATATATCGATGTATATATGTAGATATGTATGTATCATGACACCTTAGGTGGTACACATGTAGTGCAAAGCAGTATAACAGTTAATGACAGGTTAATGTAAAAATAGGAGAAGGAAAAGGACCATACATGCTACTTTTCCTCTTGGCTTCGATTCTTACAGGTTTAGAACTGTGCCCAGGTAGGATGACTGCCATATGGTTCTATCCCCGAATGGCAATTCATTATGACATGTCACCTCGAATGTTTTATCTCTGAGCTGCTGAGCCAGTTAGCTTGTTTCAATAGCTCCAAGGCCTGGCTGTGCTCTGAAGCCCCGAGACGAGGCTTCTGCATATCAGCCGTCATCCAGGAAATATTGCCTCTCTGCGACCTTGCCATGATAATGCAGTGGTCCAAACCTAAATATGACGTCAAAGCTCCAACAATAATCAGATTGCACTAGCAGATATTATTAGCTAAATTAGTCTAATTCTGCTGCTCTCTATACCACCATAGAATTAGCTGTATATCCCTCCTCCTCCCACTCTCTGGCTTGAGAAGAGACGCAAACATGCAACGTTTTTGCAATGTTACGATTGGCTGTTATGCTTATGTATGCACATGTCATAATGGCTGACATCCATAGAACCAGATCCACACTATAGTGCTAAGTAGGGGTGGGTGTGAGTAATCGATTGATCGATTACTCGTGGTTGCGAGGAAACTCGATTAGTATTTTTATTGAATTTGTTTTTTCACATTTTACACATATATGTGTATATTTTTTTTTTTTTATTGTTTTCACATGTATGTATAACACAACTATTTGTTGGCTCCATTAAAAAGATATGTGAGTGGAAAACAAACAAAATGAAGTTGCACCGTTTGTTGGTATATTATTGGTTAACCTGCCTAGAAAGCCCAGCAAGATAACACTGCTGGTGAAAATAAGCTGCGACTTGCTGTCTAGCATTGCTTTGGCCGCCTAGAGAAACATCTGGCAAAACATAGCCATCATTCTGGCATGGCTAGCTAAACATTCAACGTAATGTTAGCATTATCTAGTTAACGAGTTGCCACTGACTGTTTGGATGTTGCATGAACTAGCATACCACTAATACTCGAATAAAACATGCTTCACTTGGTCAATTATAGTTTCGCTTCCAAACGCCAGAGATTTCCACTAACTAAAAGCTTACAAACGTGGGACCGCTCCTTAGAGCTTGCATGGCAACTAGCTATCAGGCTAGCTGTCAGATGGCAGAGCTCTGGCTGTTTATGCAAGCAACTTACGGCATGCTGTTACTCATGTTTTCTCAGTCTCTGTCGCTGATAAAAAACAAACATGCTGCTGGTCCACATCAGAAGTGGAATCAGCAGCAGCGGTACCATCCATAGCATATCCATCCAGAGTAATCTCCCACATAAACTGCCAGCAAAATG
>OMKL01136720.1:0-19216 GCA_900302295.1 Parasudis fraserbrunneri
TAGTTTTGTGAGAATAGCGCCACCATGAGGCCAGATGACTCAGAACTTCACAGGCCTCCTTGTTATGGTAAGGCAAATATATTTGTCAAGTTTGGTGGAAATCAGATCAGGAGATAGACTCATTTCAACATTGAACATTTGGCCTGATGGTAGCTAGAGGAATGGTGATGGGGTCACCAAAATCAATAGACCTGGGGAGTGAGGTTCCACCTGTGATTTCCCCCCATTTTAGCCACCCATTGAAGATCAAAACTATAAGTATTACAGCCAAACCCTATTGTGTAGGTTCATAATCTTTGACGAAGGTATAGATTATTGAATTCTTATACTGTTACAACCAATAACACTACTTCGAGATTTGTATCCCTTGTCATTCTCGTTGGTTATCACGGCATTCATCGGCATCTTTGTTTTCACTGAAGCTATCAATGACACATACAAAACATAAAAACTATGGTTTTTAAAACTAAACGAGTCTGGTAATCATGAGTATATAATTCCAATAGTGTAATCAGTCTGTTTTGGTTTCATAACATTGCCCTCTCAGCTCCGCAGCGTACGCTCAAGACTGGTCTTCAAATGGCATGGCGTTATGGGTACTGTAGTAGTTACCATGGAAACAAGTAAACATTCAATTGCGTTAGGTACACAGTCTTGTACCCATGGCTTTTTTCTCGTTTTTCCTCAAATGTAAAAACACAGATCTCATTTAATTATGCTCAAATCTACTCCCGTCAAATGTCAGACCAACTGAATAAGTGGAACCATATAAACCCTCTACCTTGAGAAACCCCTGTGGTAAAAGACCATAGGAAATCATTTGTCCTGAACCAGGCGGGTCTTAAAACTATCACATGACATGACACATGCACCACAAATTTGAAAAGATTCAGATGAAAGCTATGAGAGATATACTAATTTGAATATTTAAAGTTTGGCCTAATGGTGGCACTAAAGTTAAGGTCATGGGGTCGCCAAAATCTATAAGCATCTTCCTCAAGGGGTAATGAATGTGCACTGCAAATTTGAAAAGATCTGAACAAAAGGTATTTGAGATACACAAATTCTAAAATTGAAGGTTTGGCCTGATGGTGGCACTAGATGTATGGTCATGGGGTCCCCAAAATCAATTGAGTTCATCCTATAGTGGTCTTGAATGTGCATCGCAAATCTGAAAAGATTTTAATGAAAGCTATTCGAGTTATCGCATTCACAAGTAGGATATGAATGTTTGGCCTGATGGTGGCATTAGAGGAAAGGTCATGGGGTCACCAAAATCAATAGGCTTTTTCCTCTAGCGGTCATGAATGTGCACAGCAGATTTGAAACATTTCTAATGAAAGCTATTCGAGTTATCACATTAACTCAAAGGATCTGCGGCGGTGGCGGTGGTCGGGGTAAATCCATAATATCCCTGACACTGCCGTTCTGAGCCAGCAACCTGACTTGTTTATAGCCATGTTATATAATTATCCCCACTGATCTAGAATAAAATATTATTTTATTTTACTTTTTATTGTAGTCTATCGTAGATCATTGTATGTCACACTTCTAACCTAAAATGGCTTACTAAGACAACGTCTGATCAGTTCTATTGACCCATTTACTGTTTGTAAACTTTGATGACGTTTTGATGCAATTTGGTTTCACAGAAGTCTCCAGGGACAGTCTGGATGACACTACGCAACATCCGAAAACGTATCCGTGGCCTAAAGCGGCCTTCAGATGATAAGAAATTTGCTCTTCGCTCACTGTGAGGTTGGGCGCAAGTATCTAGTTGATTGCCATCGGAGGTCGTCTATTTTATGAGTACAAACAACAACAAAGTTCCTGCAAAGATCGTGGTCAGCTTATATGTGGCATTACACTCCAAAACAAATAGATGATTAATTTCTCCACCATCTCTTAATGTGATCCACTCTACTTTGGAAGTTGCTTTTGCTTATATCACATAAAGCTGTACTCTCATTAGTAGCGCTTTGTAATGTCAGATGCAACTGAGGTCAAAGTTGAAATAATTTGAAGTTTGAATGCAGATTGGCAAGTTCTATGGGTGTGCCACGCCACGCCTAGTTGGGGGCCACCCATAGAACAAAAAAAACCACTGCCACCACTCTGCTCAGAGCAAAAACAATGGCTCAGCCAGCGCAAATCAATTTTGCCAATGGTCATCTGTAGAGGCCTTAATGGTCGCAAGCGGAACTCCTATGGCCAACTTCATGCCTTGCTTCACGCCACAATGTGACCAGAGGGAGGGTCCCTGTGCTAATTGCATAGCTGTAGCTTCAGCCTATGTAAATTAGATGTGGAATGAACGCACACGCACTGCAACTACAGCACATTCTCTCACCACTTCGCAGATGTATTGGCTGTGCTCGTTTAAGAATGCCCGGTACCCTCCTGGTCACATGACAGGTGGAGAACGGCAAAGACGGAGAGTTCTGCCATAATCAAGTGTAAGCGGTGATCTATCTAAACTTGACAACTCGCCTAAAGCCACGTTCAGACTAGTTTTTGGCCACGCAAAGTTTCCTCGCATGCTGGGGCAAAGGTGGGCTGTACTGGAAGCTGATTGGTGTTCAATCAATCACATTCACATTCAGCCGAAATCCTCTCAGCAGCGCCCAAACTGGTTGGGCATTAGTGTGTCGAGCATAGAGATGCATAGAGTTTGCACTTAGGAAGTATCCTGTTCCTCACCATTTGAGTCAGATGATCTTCTTCTACAACATGTGGTGTGTAGGGGAAATTGACTGTTCTCATGTGTATACTGCCATCTACAGGCTCTGACTTTATTCTGTAATGAGGTACTAACAAAGAGGTTGGAATATAGGAAGAGGGAACTCAGGCGGGAAAACCTCTCGCCATTGATTCAGGACGGGCAGGTAGGGCTCCTGCTGCCAGGAGGGTCCGTTATAATCAAGTGCGAATGCCGCCCAGCCAGTATGTCAATGCCCGCTCAGGAGTCCTTCAACGAGTGCACCCAATATGAGTTATCCTAAGAGCCTATTTTCTCTTGATACTGCAGGTGCATTGGCTGCCTACAACATGGGGGCTGGGAATGTGAATTCATATGAGGGACTGGATTCTGCCACCACTGGGAAGGATTACTCCAATGATGTCGTTGCCAGGGCCCAATTCTTCAAAGAAAATGGCTATTGAAAGCTGACTCCAGAGACCAACTTGCCTTCATTTTGACAGGTAGAGACCACACCCACAAATGGTGCCTTAAAATGGTGGCTGAACTTTTGTCCATTGAAATTCAGTCAAGAAAACAGTAAATTATTCAGATTGCACTGAAAAAACAATCAAATGTATTTCTCTGTAAAATATTTAAAAAATGAGTCTGTCTACTAAAACTGTTGAATAAATCTTTCCTCTGTTTCTGTTAGTTCTTGTGTAGACCACAAATTTAAAAAGAAAAAAAGAAAAATTAGAATGTGGGTCCAACTCCATACAGAAAAGTTTTGAAAACCACAGTATTGTTATTGTTGCCTCTGATCACCTTTGTGCTGCAATATGTAAAGGCAGAGAGTGGAGGATCATGTAGGTGCTGGAGTACGCTAGTGATTGTTGTTATTGCATAATGGTCAACTACCAAGCCAGTGTGCTAGCCAGTTATCACGAGCAGCAAGTAAAGCTCTTCAGACCTTAAAGGTAGAATTTGTAATGCTGTCAAACTGCGAACTCTAGGCAAAAGAGTCCCACTTGTTATTGCACTTTATTTACTTTTTTGTTTTGGTCTGGTGTGTGGGTTGGAGTTGAGTAATTTATTGTACTGTGAATTTCTCCAGACCTCTCTTGGTGGAGCCTGAGGTGTGGCCAGCAGTAGCAACCCCTCTCCTATACCCATTGAAATCCAACCCACACATCAGACAGAAACAAAAACTGTAAACAAAGCACAGTACCACGTTGTCATCTTTTGCCTAGAGGTCGTTGTTTGACGACATTACAGATTCTACCTTTAAGTTTCATTTCAACTCCCATATTGTCACCTGATGCATAGTGCACATTGGGTTTTCATAAGGTAAACTGTGCAGACTACTCGCTGCAAGAGGATAAACTCTTTAGAGAAACCCCTGTGTTTCCAAATGTAGGAGTAAAAAAAAAGAGGGTAAGATAAGAGAGAACTTTATTATTCCCTGGGGAAAATTGCATTATTGTCAAGAGCACTACTTGACAATGGTTGGAAGAGAATGCACAAAGGCAAATACAGTAAGATAAAGTAATGTAGAAAGGCAACAAAAACATAGATAATGAAAAATATAATAAAACAAGCATTTATTTTATTTATCCTTTATTTAGCCAGGAAGGTCCCACTGAGATACAAGATCTCTTCTTCCAGGGAGTCCTGGACAAGACGGCAGCAAAGCAGTTTCACATAAAAAACAATTTCACATATTAGATCATATACAATACATATAAGCTACACAAGGTAAAAAAGAAAAGGAAAAGAGAGGCATACAGGCCATACCAACAATATTCATAACACAGTCCACCTCAAGCCAAGGTTATGTAAAAAAGCAACATGTTTCCTTCAGAGCAGTTTGTAAAAGACTTTTAAAGGTGTTCAAAGGAGGAAGTGCTTCTAAGGTAATCATATTTTGCAGCTCATTCCATGCCCAAGATGCATAAAAGGAGAACGCAGTTTTACCAAGCTCTGAATGCACCCTGGGGACATTTAAGATAATCTGATTTGTAGATCTAGTGCTATAGTTGCTGGTATAATAAGATAAAAGGCTGGAGATATAAGTAGGTAGTTTACCTAACAAAGTCTTGGCAATGAATAGCAACATGTGTATTTTTCTCCTCTGGTATAGAGAGGATGAAATTCGTGTTAAACTGTGGCCAATTTGGCAGCAGTAAACACGTCAAGTTTATTTGTATAGCCCAAAATCACATTATATGTCTCAATGTGCTTCACAAGCCCACAATGAAACAACACCCTCTGACCTAACCCTCATTTTGGGAGAGGTGCACATAGGCTCTGCAGTTAGGCTCCTTGGCATATGGTGGGCCTGGGGACACCTCCGGCAGAGCTTCAACAGCATTTTCATGTTTGAGTATAAATTAAACATAACACCTTACTTCCTGTTTACAAAGCATTTTTCCAAAATTCAATTGGATGTGGCAGTCATACAGTTTGGCCTAGCAACTTTCAGAATTACTCAATGAAAGACGTTGGTCCCTATCTTTATCAAGAAGATGGCCCATCAAGCCTCCCAGATGCCCCCAAGTAAAAAGATGTGTCAAGCTTCATAACATCACTCGCCTACAACAGGAACACACCAGACTGGTCTTTGTTGAGGCTCAAGACCATCGCCTGGAGTCTGTAAGCTTTGAGCATACAGACGCTGAGGCAGACTGGTCTGCCCTCAAGACCGTGCTGCATTCTACAGCCCTCGAATCACTTGGTGTTCCCACGATACAGCATATCCCTCCGTATACATCAAGACTGGTTTGATGAGAACGATGCAGAAATCCAAGCACTCCATGATGAGAAACATCGCCTGCATAAAACATATCTGAGTGAAAGCAGCTCAAGCTTAAAGAAAACTGCCTTCCTCAACATTCGCAGGGTTGTCCAGCAG
Source organism: Parasudis fraserbrunneri (assembly GCA_900302295.1). Classification (NCBI taxonomy): domain Eukaryota; kingdom Metazoa; phylum Chordata; class Actinopteri; order Aulopiformes; family Chlorophthalmidae; genus Parasudis; species Parasudis fraserbrunneri. The sequence continues at coordinate 5,592 of OMKL01136720.1, forward strand.
AGACTCAGAGTCATGCAAGACAACTGGCTGTGTGAAAAAGCTGAGGAGATTCAGTCCTACGCTGACCGTAATAACACCAAGTGCTTCTATGATGCAGTCAAGCAGATCTATGGTCCACAACACTCAGGAACTTCACCTCTCCTGAATGCAGATGGAACAACATTCCTCACAGAGAAGGACAAAATACTTGCAAGGTGGGCTGAACACTTCAGCACAGTCCTCAAACAGCCATCATGCATAAATGAGGAGCAATTGTGAAACTGCCTCAAGTTGAAATAAACCAGTCCCTTATTATTCCACCTTCCATTGAGAAAACCAGGAAAGTCTCCTCTCATCAGCCAAAGCTCCAGGGTCTGATGCCATCCCAATGGTAATCTACAAGGCTGGAGGGCCTCACCTAGTTGACAAAATGACCGACCTCTTCCAGTCTTTGTGGAAATAGAAGCCGTTCCCCAGGAGTTCAAGGATGCCTCTATAATCCATCTCTACAAGAGGAAAGGCAATCGTCAGGCCTGCGACAACCATAGAGGCATCTGCCTACTATCAATTGCTGGCAAAAACTTTGCCAGAATCCTTTTGAACCATCTAATTGTCCACCTAGACCAGGGTCTACTGCCTGAGAGTCAGTGTGGTTTCAGAAAAGATTGCAGAACTACTGACATGATATGTACTGTCCGGCAGCTACAGGAGAAATGCCAAGAACAAAATGCTGATGTATATATGGCATTTGCTGATCTAACAAAGTATGGGTGTCCAGACAAGTTCATCGGTATTGTGCGCAAACTCCACGAAGGCATGATGGCCAGTGTCAGAGACCAACAAGAAGTCTCCAATTGCTGCAAGATTCATTCAAGAAGAACAACAACAATGGAATTAGTTTCATCTACCACTTTGATGGTAGGCTATTCAATCTGTGGAGGATGCATGCCAAAACCAAAGTGGAGGAAGTCACTGTTCGAGAACTTTTGTTTGCTGATGACTGTGCTCTGGCTGCTGGCTCAAATGAAGAACTACAGGCCAGTATGGACCACTTCTCTTTAGCTTGCAACAACTTTGGCCTAACAATCAGCACAAAGAAGACTGAACCTATACCAACCTGCTCCTGGGAAACCCTACATTAAGCCCACCATCTTTGTGAACGACCAAAAGCTTTCAGCCGATGACAAGTTTACTTACCTTGGAAGTGCTCTGTCTTGTGCTGTGCACATAGATGATGAGGTTAACATCAGGATTGTCAAGACCTGTGCAGCCTTTGGACATCTGCCTGTATGTGACTCAGTATGGGAAAGGACTGGCATCAAGCAGGAGACAAAACTGAAGGTCTACCAGGCTGTTATATTACCAACTCTTCTGTAGCCTGGACAGTCCACCTGAGCTGTCTGAAAAAACAACTGAGGATCAAGTGGCAGGACAGAATCCCTGACACTGAAGTCCTCAACAAGGCCAATATTCCCAGCATCAACACCCTGCTTGCAAAGACACAGCTCAGCTGGACTGGCCATGTGACCATAATGCCCTGCACAAGACTGCCAAAACAAGTATTCTTTGGCGACCCCAAAAAGTGCTACAAGGATACCCTGAAAGCCATCTTGAGGAGCTTTGAATTTGACCTCAAAAGCTGGGAACCCCTAGCTCAGGACCGAGCTGCCTGGAGAAGAAAACATCAGGAAGGTGCAGTCCTTTGCGAGGGCAGGAGAAACTCCTGTGCTATGTTGAGGAGGAAGCATCGCAAATCTGCCAAGGAAGGGCTTGTGGCTGCACCTCAGAGCTCTACATCCACCCTGACCTGTCCAGTGTGACACAGAGAATTCTGGGCTCAGATTGGTCTGTTCAGCCATCTGTGCACTCACCAAAACCCAACAAAATGAGAACATGCCATGGTCATCATCAACTGTGATAGACGAACAAGAAGAATAGCAAGCAACCCATCCCCTACACCCACTCAACTGAAACCCACACATCAGACCAAAACAAAAAAATTGCAAACAAACCAACAAAGTGCTATACCAAGTGGAGCTCTTTAGCCTAGAGGTCACTGTTTGACAGCATTACAAATTCTACCATACAGCTGTCCTTAACCTTCAAGCTGTGTTCTGGTCAAATTTGGCTGATTTACAACCTTCCTCTACCACAAATATGGTTTCTTTCTTCTGATTGCCCAAAGGCTTCATAAATTCCTCCGCACTAGGCATCTGAACATAAAAAATTAATTATCACCACTTTAATTGAATTTGAAGTGTTTTATTCAAACCTTGTCCATCTGTGGTGTTTCCGGTCAAATCTGACCAAATAGAAAATGAATGGGTAGAACTATAATAAAGCATATGGTACTACAGGGTACTACAGTGTCTATATGGTAGTACATTTACCATTTACCAATGATGACTTCCAGGTCAGCCTAAAACTTGGTTTTGATCTCATTAGTGTTGGTCATGGTAGGGGCATAAGCACTAATGATGGTGGCCTCCTTTTCACCTAAGAGATGGAGCTTTAGGGTAATTAAACTGTCATTTTTACCCTTGGGTATGCTTAACAGTTGGTTGACCAGGTGGCCAAAACCAACACATCACATCTCTCCTCCTGCTCTTGTCCGCTCCAGAAGAACATGTAACATGCACCTACTTCAGTCACCTGTCCAGTATTGGCCAGCCAGGTCTCACTATGGGCAGCAATATCCATGTTGTATCTGTCTAGTTCTCTTCCTGAGGGTGGTGCGTCTCTCAGGTCTTTTTGATCCCGATGTGTCCATCAGAGTGTGCACATTCCAGGCGCCAACAGTGAGTGGTATCACTTTAGTTTTTTGTTTTTCGACCACAGGTATGGGATCCCACCAGCTGCGGTAGGCTGGCCAGGATGTTTTGAAGCAGACAATGTTTAGGGTACCTTTTCTTGCCCTCTCCTCACTATTGAAGAGAGTCATGTGATCCTGAATCGCTCAGGGTGCTGCCGGACTTCACTGCTGCTTCAGTCCAGTGAGGGAATGACCAATATCATGAGTCACCTGTGTGCAGGTTTGCGGCTACAGTCTCCAGCATATCCGTGCCTGCTGCTTCGTTGCTCGCTTATCGCTACAGGACTTGGATAAATGACGCTGGTATGGTGCCATGACTTGCACAGAGAAGTTGGTTTTCAGTGAGGGAGATTTGCGTGGCATCAACCTCACTCTTTCGACCAGCCCCATCTGTATCCAGTGGCAAGACGTAGTCAAGACACCTGAAGGTGGTCCTGGTTGCAGTGGATGGTCCAGAGACCCTTAGGTGGAGTTTCCTCCACCAGGAGTTCCAAAGGCCCAAACTCAGACAAGTGGAGTTTTCCAGGTTACTTAACCACTGCCCGAGGTTTGGCATTGGCAGCTGCTGACTGCGCCAACTCACCAGGGATGTTGAGCCTGGTGTGCACCACCAGTAGCAGCAAAAAGCCGATGGAACAAGCCAGAGGCACAACTCCCTGGTCAGACACACTGCTTGCTATTACTGGCCACACTCTGCCAAGAGAGGTCTGGAGAAATTCACGTATAACTAGACATACCGAAACGGCCCGAATCCTCAATGATACCTTTTGACCATGCCCCTAATCTGGTCAAATGGTTTAACCTGCCAACTGTCTTTATACAAAATAAATAAATAAATGGTGGTCACTAGATGCCACACATGAGGTTTAGTGAGAATCACTTGAATGGCCTAGGAGGAGTAGGAAAACAAAATCTGTTTTTGAGAAATGTAGATGGTGGTCATATATTTTTACGTCTCACAATGCTAGGATATGACAAAGTAATAGCACATTTCAAATATCATCATGATTGAGCAAGCAGTAGCAAGCCTTCACAGGTGTCCTTGCTATTGTAAGACAAACATATTTGTCAAGTTTGGTGCAAATCAGACAATTTGTTCACAAGTAACGCATCACTTCCTATTTACCATGTGTTTTTCTGAAATTTTATTGGATATAGTGGTCATATGGTTTGGCCTATCAATTATCTAAATTACACATTTAAAGACATTGGTACCCAGATGCCACATGGCAAGTTTGGTGAGAATCAGGTAAACAGGTTAGGCTATGGCGGACTTCATTCATCTGTGGATATAATTTTCATGATTGTATGACTAACAGATCAGGAAATACCCTAATTTGAAAATGTAAAGTTTGACTTGATGGTGGTGCTGAAGGAAAGGTAATGGGGTCACTGAAATCAAAAGGGGTCCTCCTCAGTGTCTCAAGTGTCTAAACGAACAGACAACATCAGTTTTTGGCATTAGCTTGCTGGTCCTTCAATATGTAACACTATGCTATGCTAGCTACATATCACATATGATATGTGATATGGATATGTAGTTAACCCAGCATAGTGTTACATATTACAGCCGGGGATCAGCAAGGTGTTAGCTAGCATTAGTGCTAACATTAGCCACAAAACATTAATGCTGGCCAACTAACATTACAGATAATGCTAGCTTAGTCCTAATGTGCTCTGCATTGCACTGAAGGGTAGACTAGGAGGACTGAATGGTGACAAAGCGGGAAACCTAACGTTGCTGCACGAGAGCACATCATGCAACACTTACATTCCCCCATCAACTCCCTCCCATGGTGGTGTTGTCGATATCTGTACATCAAAGCAAAATTTTAATTTTTGGCATTGCTGGCAATGTCTTTAACTTTCCACCTGCTGTCCTGTCCGCTGTTTTGCCATGTTTTAAATTAAACATCAATCATGAAGTTGAGAGCATGTTCTGAACTTCCCACAGTGATTGACAAGAGATGTAATGTTATTTGGCTGCTTGTAGGGATGCACCTATTGTGAAATTCTGGGCCGATGTTTAAAATAACAATTTAGCTGATACCGATGTTTTTGTTTTTTTGAATGAGCACAAATTCAATCATACAAATTGATGAAACAACCTAAAATAAAATATTCTTACGCACAAATTTGTTTTTACACTCTATATACTAAATTTTGTCTTACAGACAGGAAGCCAAGCCTGGTGGCTATTTGTAACTCCTTGCCGCTGACATCTGTTGTGTACCTCTTGTAACATTAATGTCTTTGCAAGCCTGGGTGATTGCCAGTTATAAGAGGTACACAATAGATGTCAGGGGCAAGGAGTTATAAATAGTCATCAGGCCAATTGAGAAGAATTTTTCAGTACTTACATAAGCATCGGCCACTGCCATTGGTGAATGTCATCTTTTTTGCCGATAGGCTGATGGCAGTCAACAAGGCGAATATCGGCTGATACCAATGTTCGGCCGATACATCGGTGCATCCTTAGCGGCGTGTTCAGGCATCAGGGGGTAGGTATTATTTTTATGAGCATCTCAATTGCCTACACATTTTTACAGTCTATGCTTATTGTTATGTTTACAGTCTATGCTTATTGTGCCATACATCAGACCGGTGCATCCGGGTACTTTGTCTTTTTCACGGTCACGTCTACTTTTGATGGAAAATACAGACACCATTCCTATAGATTGCTATTGAATTTGGCCTGTAAAAAACAGTCAGCAGAGCCCTTACATTGTTTAAACATTTGTTTTGAGAGCAGCTCCACAATGTTAATTAATCTTGGTTATCGTGTTTTAGATAGCTTTGGGAGAGACTGTTTATACTAATTCTCAGTAAATGTTAGGGTTACTCCTGGCAAATTTTCCTACGAGGTTCAGTGGGAGAATCCCCACTGCTGATGTAATCCTGAATACCTTGAGGCATTGTGGGGGAGGGCTGTGGTTTTTGGCTGGTACAGTACACTGGCTGTGGGTCTGGACATTGAGTCAGTCAGAGGGCCATCTATTCCACACTGAAAGATTGTACAGGACAGAGTCCATTCTACAAAGCCTAGGAATGTTGAGTCTGGGGATGTTGATGGGTCATAAACTTCCCACAGTAAGTGTTATGTGACCACATATTGGCCTCAGATGACTTTTATTTACTTGAAATTGATTTGTCCCGATAAATATGTTCAGCCGAAATTGGAGGGAATAACCACAACAGCTGCCATTTCTACAATTCATATTCAGAATCAATAGCTGTGTGATTTATTTTTTTGGGGGAATATTTCTACTTTAAGCTCAGACAGTAAAAAAAAAAAAAAAATGTATATATATTTATATATTTATATATATATATATGTATACAGTATATATATATATTATTTTTTTTATTTTTTTATTTTTTTATTCCAAGCGAAGAATTATTATTATTTTATTTATTTATTTATTTTTATTTATCTGTCCAATTTTAGACACTATTGTCAGAATTGTCATGCAGAGGAATGATAAAATAATGATTTACCTACTGTTGCACACCACTGAAAATAATAATTTTTCTAGCTAGTTTATAATCTAGCAAACTGGCTATGATAGCTGTGCCATGACAGCAGCATCCAGCTTGGTAACGAAAGCTTCTTTTATCACTATTCTATGCACGTCTTCCTCCGTTGTGTCTCGGTGGAACTACAGAGCAGCATCTGTTCAGGTACTAAATACATCAGAACTGTGTATCGATCCAGAGTGGCATAAGTGCACCCATTTCCGCCCCTTGTCCAAGCTCTGAAATTGTACATGGGTAACAATGGTACAGTGGTACAGTTGTTTTTCTATATAATTTTGCTTGTCTTTAAAGCTCTTACATAAACAGTTAAAAACTTGTAATACTAATTCACAACATTGAAAATGTGTAATATTATAGGTAGGATAGGATTAAGGCAAGGTTGATTGAAAATGAATAAGAACTTGAGCATTTCACTGTATTGTTTACAAAATCAACAATATCCACAAAAATTTATATTATTGTGTTTTAATAAAGGTTTCCCCTCTAATGCGTGTGCTTGTTTGCTACAGCATGATAATGAAAACAACAAAAGGATAAAGAAAACAACAAAAAGTTACCTTACCATTCTAACATGGTCTTTTCACTGTTTTAAATGTCTACGTTCTCATTTCATGTTCAGGGAGAATTCCTTCAGCCCCTATTCTCCTCTGGCCCCAACCCTCCTCCCTGTCTCTGTGCCCGCTGCACAAGCTAGCCAATGGAGATGTTGCCTAGTTACCTCAGCTAGAGACAGATGTGATAGCTTGTGGATTACTTGCTCTGCATTCACTTCCTATGTGTCAGGGCTGACCCTGGTAAATCTGGTACCCTCACCCTGACTGTTGTATAGACTAAAATTAAATATCAGACAATATTAATGATGTCAAAATAATACCAAATACAGTTTGACTGGGGATGTAAAGAACCATGACTGCATGTGTTTTTCTCCATGTCACACCTTTTTTAATAGGTGGTGATTATTACACCCATCTAAACCTTTTCTTCTTTTTTTCTTCTTCAGTGAAGTGACTCCTGGATTTTACTGCTAGTCTCCCTGCTGTAAGCACATGACACCAGCATCACTGGGCAGTTTGGCAATGAGCTTGCTCCTCTTGTTAAGTGCAAACAGACTGCTATTCGGGAGCCAATAGATCAAGCCCATATTTTCTTCCAAATACATTTACCTGTCATCTCAGATGTAAGCAATGTGACTTTGAGTTTCCCTCTTCCATTAGCTCTATTGAATCCCATGTCCCTCCACAGAACAATGACTCAAGTATGAGAAGTAATCAATGGGCTTCTGGTTTGGGTGAACGAGTATTATTGCTTGGGTTGCACGGTTTTGATCACACTGACAATGACAGATTAGAGTGCTGAATCTGAGAGTAATTAAGATGGGTCTATCATCATGGTGATAACTCAAGAGCTTGATGCCCCCAGGGCTGGCAGCACAATGCTGTCAAGACAACAGCTAGCTTTCATGTAAACAGGATCAAAATTTTCTTATGTGTCACCTTGAGAAGTGATGAAAAATGTCCCTCCCATCTATTATACATTCTGTCGGGAATGGTGTGTGTTGTCTTACTATCTCAACCTTGATATGCAATGTTGTGTAGGGTGTTGTAACTGTAAGAAAGATAAAAGCTGTAAACAGATGGTACAACATAGCTGTTTACCAATGTGTTCAAAAGGCTGAACATATACTATTGTAAGTGATATTTTTTCTTAAAATAAGTGTTAAATAAATATCACTAACATGGGTCTCCCAGTCCCCTCCGCTCTACAGTAAACAGAAAATAGATTTTCTGGTATCCCGTTCCCACTTTATCCAATCAGGAGAGAGAACTCCCCAAAGAGGCGTGGGGAGCAGGAAAAACATGGTGGCTTGCTTGTAAACGTCCACCTAAAGGGTTCACTGAAATATGTTTCTGACAACATTTCATGCGAGAAATAGGATGTGCAATTGCTGGATCTTAATTCATATTTGATCTGCAATGCCTAGTTTGACCGTTTGATCTGAATTTCGTGAGCCAGGGGCACTGCTGTCCCGGAGTGGGTGTGGGGAGCAGCAAAAATATGTAGGCTTGCACTCGAAAACATAATTTTTTTCTACCTAAACGGTTCATGAAAATATATTTCTGACAACGTTTTACACGAGAAATGGGATATGCAATTTACAGTAAGTTAGCCAAAATGCCGATATCACTTACAGCCAATTAATTCATATATTGTCCTACCTATTAAACGTATGGATGGCCATAGCCTTGACGCAATCAGTTTGGGGTTCTTGGACAAAAATATTGAGATCTAATAATTTTTTTTGGTTTATACTGGTATCAAATTTTATCATTAAAGGGAAATTAAACCACAAAGCAACATTAAACTCATTTACCAGATTGAGGCATAACTGATTAATTCTCTCTATGTGGCTGGCCAAAGCAATCTCTGCTCAGAAACATCAGCAGCGGAAGGTGCTAATTTGGTAGAGCTATACGTCATCATGACACATAGCTTCACGCTCACTCAATTTCAAAGAACTACAATAGGCGGGGAATTTAATTTCATGGTACCTTGACCGTCTCTCTCAATCAACTTCCCAATCTCTCTTGCCAGGTAACGGAGTAACCAGAAGTAAATGCTCACCCCTTAAACCCCTTGTGAGTGTTTGGTAGGCATGGCAACCTTTGACTAGCGTTGTCTGATGCCCGCCCTTTTTCACCTCATTGTAGTCTTTGTAAAGCCAAAAGCTAGAGTATGCACTATAGTTTATGGCTATATCTTTGGCCTGATAATTATGTACAGAGATGGCTGTGAGCTCATTTTATTCTGTAGTAAAGCAACTTTTCTACAAATACAAGAGAGACCAGAATGGAATTTCCCTTTAAGGAAATTGTCCAATATACCAATACCAGTATTTCACTGTTGGCGCATCCCTAGTTTAAAGGTTTCTTTAAAGACTTTAAAGCTAGGGAAACCCTGTGTTTGTTAAAGACATCACACAGTATCAAGTAGTATGCCAAGTAAAAAAGTTTCAGAGGGATAACTCCAGTGGCAGGCATGGGGCATCTTAATGTGTTCCGCAAATCGTACAACCTGCTGTGTAAGTGGATAATGTGCCTGCCATTTCAGTCAGTCTCCATGAATGTACCTGCAGCGCTAAATGTATCTGCAAACATGGCAGTCAGAAGAAAGCAACAATCCTGTGTCCCCTGCCCCTGCCTCATAATGGCCTCAATCAGTAATGATGCACTTTTTTTCCAGGTCAAGGTCTTGGACTACTGGTCATTTCTGTACCATACGTCCACTGCACCCACAGCACCCTATCTATCAGCATCACTGTCATGTTCACAGAGACAGTTAGTGACTATCAGGTAGTGGACCCAGAGCAATCTCTGTTGAATTGGATTTTGCCATAGATGTATTTTATTGTTAACTTAAATGTTGGCTTGAAATGCAAACCCTTTGAATCCCAAGGTGGTTGTACTCATCTAGCAGGCTGTCATTTAAAACTAGACATTTGCTGTCAGTGGTCGACAGAGGGTATATCCCCGAACAGCCCGAATTCTCAATCTGCCTCCTTGCCAAGTTGTGTACTAAGCCTTAACATGCCAGTCTGCTGGGATTTTGAGGCAATCCATTTTTTTTAATACCAAATACAGTATAGTATCTTCATGTAACATACCAAAATAGAGTATGGTATGGTATCTACAGCACACAAATACAATATGGTATGGTATCTACAGTGAATGTACCCACCTACCCTCTATGTAGTCCTTCCACTAGCATCGGTACACAGTTATTGATCAGTGGAGGCTCGTTCAGAGGAACTATTGATTAGAGATTCAGTCTCTCTCAGAAAGCCGAGGGCGCTCTATCCTCCACATTGATCAACAGTTATCATGTCTTAAGGCTGTGGGGTCTATGCCGTTGTCATGGCTTCCTATTAGTTGAGCTTCCTCTCTATGGGGCAGGCTGATCTAACAACCAATTCACTCAAAACTATTATGCTTACTGTCATACCCCAATGCTTTGCATACAGCATATTAATCAAGAAATAAATGGATGGATAACTAGTGATGAACCAGTGATGGCTGATTATGCAATATCGCACATTGAAATTTTGATTGAAGTATCCACTTGTTCAGAAAAAGTTCAAGTTCAAGCAGGGTTCACTAGTTAGAATGACTGCACTATGGATGAGCTCTTGCTTCACTCTTATGTGAATTACAGTATTAGAGATGATGGAGGAACTCTGTGCAGCAATCCACTGATGTTGGTCAATGTCTTCATTTAGAAGGTGCTGCGCTGCGACTGGCTGCTCCACAGCCTTCCTTAATGGTGGCTTGTGATTGCTCCATCAGCCATACTAATGTGCACTCTATGCCCCTTTCAAAACAAAAACATTGCATTTCCATTTTTCTCATCGCGGATATGATTGGCACAGCCCAGGCAATGTGGTCACTACAGTGAGCTTTCTCAGATCCAGGGAACAGAGAGAACAATGCCATATTCATATGGGGTAGACACCAGCTTTCCTCCTCATTACCACGGTGATGCCATGAATGGAGGCCTCTGTCCTCACAATCATGAAAGGGCCCGTCATCAGTCTATTTCTCCTAATTGACTGTTTACAACACTTCAACACAGCAACAGTTTGATTTCCCTCAGTTTGTCTTGAGTGACACTACAGTGAAGACTCATTCCATGGTGATGTTCAGAGGGCTTGTTTTATACTCCCTACATGCCTCAGAGAGATAGGATGTCAACAGCATCTGACCTTTGACCTTGACATAACTGCCTATTCAATTGAAAGGCCCTCTGCACAATATGTGGGCAAACACAGTATGTTCACTGTGTGCTATTATAGCTGAGGATTTGAAGGAGAAGTGGGAGTCTTTCAGTTGTTGAAAAGAATACAAGGCCGGAGATAGAGATTCTCTATGCCTCCTCAGCCATGGCCCTCTATAACCAACTCGCTACAATGTCAACCTCTGGCTATCTTCAACCTGTTTGGCAAGGACAAATACAACAGTGAAACCTCTCCATTCACTCACAACCCTAATTACATGGCTGCAAGCTCCTCCAGAACTCCGCTCTATTTGGGGATATCTCTAAGAGTAAAGGATGTGTGAAGTTGGAGTATGTGAACATACATCCACACACTCACGCAGCCATGCGCACACACAGTAGCAGTGGCATACGCGCATGTGCATGACTCATACACGCCAACAGACAGTACTATATACACTCACATGTGCAGTTACGCACATAAATACACCCACAAAAGAACTCAAGTGAAATCCACCGCAAAGCAACAGAGCTCTAGGCACTTATGTCTTCAGTGAAATGATAACAGTAAATTCTGCATGGCTTATTTTCTTACAAATACCACAGAGGGCTTACAGTACCTCCATACATTGATCCCTATGTTATATTGAAAAGAGCTGCCAATTCTCAGCCTGCCCCTCCCTGTAACAGTAACATTAGCGGCCACCATATAAAGTAGTGCCATGCATTATCTAGCAATTAGGGAGAGGCTTATTAAGCAGAGTGTAATGTAAATTTAATGACCAATAAATTTCATTTCTTTAAATAGCAGAGTATATTATTGTTACAAATGATGTACTGTGAAGAGTTCAATGTACAGGCAATGAAATAATTCACAAGCTGACACATATCAATGGGCCATTAGGTAGGGTGTTCAATTTAACTTGAAACAGGGTAAGTGCATTTCAACGAGGATAGTCAAAAGAGAGTCACACCATTTTGCTACAGCAGCAGCGATGATGCTTGTGCTTTTCCTAACTACTTAAAATTCAGCATTCAAGACATGTATGACTGCACACACATCATACCCACAATAAGCAGTTTTGACAAAGATGACAAGTGAAAAACAGTTGAACATTGTCAAACAGCAGCAACTAGGCTAACACCCCCCACACCCCCACCCCCGCTACAGACACACACACACACACACACACACTCACTCATAAGGAGCAGCAGAACACCACCAAGCTCTCAGAATTCAGTATTAGCTAATTCTGTTTCAAAGCCAAAAGCCCACCATGGGCAGCCGTCATCTTTCATCACTCACCATGTCACATGCCGGCTGACAAACAGAAGCACAGAAAACAGGTGTGTGTTTCCTTTGTTTCTCAGAGGCTCAGTCCTTCAGCAGTACCTTAAGGCTTCATGACAGCCTGTATTGATCCACTTCAGAATCACTCAGTCCTGATGAATGAGCTCAAACTGACAATAAGTAGCATTATGCAGCCTTCTGAAATACCACCATGAGATCACAGCTGATGTGTTATAATAGGCAGAGTCCCAGGGGAGAGGCAGGGAGAGAAATATTGTTGATGATATGGCTCAAAACAAACCTTGCTCGCACACAACATCCTTTCGACTGTAAGCCTTGTATACCAGAAGGGATTATTAGCCCAATGCATCCCCCACCCCACCTTTAGAGAGAGACTTTTCAAACATAATTCATAACACCCTTCAACTAATCATTTCACCAAACTCTCAGTTTCTTTTTGTCCCTCGATAATAAACCAACCAGCACATGACTAGACCAGGTCTTGCTAAGCAGTGTTCCTATTCCTTCCTTGATCATAACATTGAAACAACATTGAAATGAAGCAAAATAATGGAATTGTTTACTATTTAATAAAAAGATTTTAAAAGGAAAAAAGAAAGAAAGAGAGGACAAGTTTTCAATGAGTGGTTTGTCAGTGTTTATACATACTAGAGGCCTTCATAAATAGAATTAAAATTGATGTTACTGGCAATGGCTGGCATTAAGAAAATCAAACAAAGATCTGCAGTCAGATCATGCCATTCTTGGCCTTTGAATTTTACTTGCCCACGAAACTGTATTCATTTCCAAAAGCTGCAATCCACAATGTGCGGTAAGCTTGTGCATTCCTGAGGCACTGTTTTATTTGATTGAGGGCTTAATTAAATTAATGGTGACAAGGAGAAGCTAGACAATGTAGTAAATGCCATTCATCTGCCACTCAAAAAAATCAATCCATATCTGAGGCCTGTATGCAGTGGGCTATAAAAATCAATTTCACTGTCTAAAGATCTTATTTTAACATATAACCTCAATTGATAAAGTAGAAATCGCAGGCCCTCAATCACATAATATAGGCTACACACACGTAGCCACGCACGCACGCACGCACACACACACTCTAACACACACACACACACGCACACGCGCACGCACGCACGCACACACACAAACTTTGATTAGTTTAAACAGACCTGTTGATGGGGGATGCAGATAGCCTACCACTAAAAGCCACTACAG
>OMKL01136721.1:0-17835 GCA_900302295.1 Parasudis fraserbrunneri
GGGGCTGGAGGGGCTGGGTGTGGCCTCTTCCAGGGCAGACCTACAGGGAGGTCCTGTCCAGGGATCCCACTATATCCCCCTCTCACAGCAACCAATAGTCTGCACTGGGTCTGTTAATATTTACTCAGCAAGACCTATTAGCAAACATCTAAAACTGCCTACCGCAGTGATTATGAGAGCCTCCCCTAATCCTCGGCTGTTCTGATGGGTTATGGGGATATTACTGTAATTGTAAATGATTACAGTTACACTGATGAAGTTGTATTTGCATACTTTTTTTTTTTAAGGGGGGGTGGTGCTTTTGGGAAGTCATAATCACTAAACCACTTTCCACTATCACTTATGACCACCTTGATGTCAGAATTAGTTTTAGTTTTTTGAAGACATCACATTGATGTTTTGTTGGCCATAAATGCCTTCCCTAAAGCCGCCAGTAAAGAGCATGATAAGCCCCTTTGGCAGCTGACAATGGATCAGCCCAGCTTTGAGTTTGCCATTGTGACTTCTTCACAGACAGACAGAGCCCTGGCAGTAATGATCTCTATGAGTCCTCTGTGTCTGCCAATGGTGGGCCATAACAGGCTTTATTCACCATGAAACCTCCACTGGGAGCATCTCCCAGTCCCCAGGACAACAATGCTGGCAGCCAAGCCCACAGTCGGCTGGCTTGTCTTTTACGGTTTTATGGGCTTGGCCTTCCCCCTGCTATTGAGGCAAATGTAGGCCATCAAACAAAGCAATTTATGACCTGGGCTAAATTTGACCTTGGGCCTCCTGAAATGCCAGACAATTGCTCTCGGCAAAAGGAGGAGCCCTATGAATGAAAAAGATATGTGTATATCTAAAGACAGAGATCAGTTTGTTTGTTCTTAAATGTGAACACACATACAGGATAAAAATAGAGCTCTGGGTTTAGATAATGTATTACAGAGAGTTTTTTTTTTTTTTTTTCAAGTTCTCATTGTACATGATGGATCCTGTTTAAAACAGTAATATGTACTGAGGAATGTGTGTATGAGTGGAAGACCTTCAGGTTAGAGATGACAGTATGAGTCAGGACACTTAAACTGTCCTCCAGGCCTCAGGCTGATACCAACTGTAGTTTCACCACCCGACTTCAAATAGGAGGATTTCTGTGGCGTTTGGCTTTTTATTAGAGCTGTTACTGAAAGGAACGCAGTGACCTGGATGACTTCTGCCTTCTGGTTCTTCAGTAGAACTGCAGGGAATTCCTTATTTATTGCAGGGCTGTGCCTTGCCTTGCCTTGTTGTTTTTTTTCTTCTTTTTTTCTTCTTTCTCTTATTCCACTTTTCACGACACAAGTTCAATCGCTAGCCTGATTTTTTTTATGTGTGTTTTGGTGGGGGGCAATCCAAAGGTACAATTTGTATAAATGGTCCAGATTTTTCTGGATTCCTCTCTATTTACCAATAATCTGCTATGGCGTGAAATCCTGAATAAATACAAAGTGAACCTAAGAGAACAATACTGAGCACTATTTTTAAGAGCTTGAAATATCAAGTAAATTGTCTACTGTGCAAATACCACAATAATCTTAATAAGATATACATTTTAATTTCTTTGCCTTTTTTGTATATTGAAAAGAAAGATCAAAATAAACACATAACTTTGTAGTAACATTTAAATTATATGCTACTTACAAGGCTTAATGTTATACCATTACATCAATGCAGTTTTGCATTACACAAAGACATTCTCTTTTCTCAAAGTATGTTTACACATTAATGTTGGGCATTCTTGCATTTGATATCCAGAATGAACACAAGAAACATGAATGATACTAGATGAAAGAAGGGCTCTCCATCTTGGTATATTATATGGATTCTTCTCACGCATTTCCCTCTGAGACAAGGGGTTCAGTAATCTGTATCCTTTAGTGAGAGAACCCCATGGAGATGCATTAAAGAGATAAATTGGTATCATCCCTAGTGTGACAGACTCCTCATCTGTCTCTGCTAGCCTCCATTGATCACAATTTATTTTATTTGTGTTGTTGCATTATTAGGCGGAAGAAAAGCATTGCATTAATAAAGCCCTGATTATAAAGTTAAACAGAAATGCTATACTGTTTTTCAGGAAGCCTGGGTTAAAGCGGTTAAAGCAGGAGGCTTGTGCGTGCCTGACCTTGTATCTTCTTACACTGTGAGCTGGAATCAACGGATGCACTGATCATTCACTGTACATATAACTCATTTTTAAACGATTAACGTGCTCTCCTTCATTGGACATATTTGTCTAAATCAATCCATAAAAACGTACATTTCCCAGAAATTGTACGAGACAAAGAACTGACTGGCACGCTGTAAAAATTATTTCATTGTTTCAGCCTATAATCATAAGAATTCGATCTCTGTTAGGTTTTGTGTTTGCTATCCAGATGTAATGGAAGGTTAGCACACAACTTACACTGACATTAACATCCCCCATGACTACTGCATCTCAGTAAACCTAACTCAGTAGCCATAATTAAATGACTGAATGTCTGCTGTGATCATAAAACTGCTTAAAGCTTTATACCCATGGTTTCACAGGTTACATTATTATCCTTGTCTGTTGTGAATTTTCCTCTCAATCGAGTGGTAGCTAAGTGTTTAGAAGCTCTTCCAAGCAATGTGCAATTAGAAGGCTCAGCGTATTAACATTATTATATTAAATAGATGCAATTAAAATGGAAACCAATTGCATCCATGTTTGTTTTAACTATTTCTAAACAAATCATTGTATTAAATAACACATACAGCCAAATGCCTGTCTTTGATTTAATACATTATCAACAACTATTACAGTTTTTTAAACCACTAAATCATTAAAACAATGTGGAACCAAATAGCAATTCAGGTCATTTTGAAATGAAATAATATTAAATAATTAAAATAATCTTTCCAAATCAAGTGGATTACAACTCCCTAAAGTCAACTGGACAAGTTTTTCTTTGTCATCACATATATTTTTTATGTCAGCGCTCAATAACATCTCAAGTCAACTCAAATGCATATTTCACTTCCAGTGCGTGGTTCAGTGAATGCTTTACAGGGGTTTCTTACAACTCATGAAGCAGTAAAACACTGTCAAAACTAGTAATTGTAAGTTCAAACAACTAAATCAGCCGACTGAGCTTCAATAGAGAAGTTGTTGTCAAATATATTTCGCAGTGCATTATTAGAGGTTAAATTAGGCCTTATGTTACATGTGAATTAGTGTTTCACATGGGCAATCACTCAGGCCATTGTGACATTACAGATGAGGCCTCACTGATTCACCCCAGAGCATAGTATTTTACATCGACGTCCATAGCAATCCAGCTGTCATGTTGAGTGCCGAAAAGTGTGAGTCACTGGCTGCTCTAATAAGAAGAGTCTTAAAGACAAAGCAATGCTTATGGAGGAAAGATCTAATCAAAACCCTGTACATGAAAGATGAAGAAGTTGTGTATCACAAGAAGAAAATGTGTACGGTGAGTTGCAAATGTAATTGTAATTGTTTTGTGCCAGAAATACGTCAGCCAATATGTCATCCTCATTTTTAAAACGTCTAATATTAACATAAAAACAGTTACATACCGTACTGGTGTTTCAAAAATGTTAAAGGGTGACGTTTATCTGAAAATATGCATGTAACCAGCTGGCTGTACTTGAATAAACGTAACCTTTTCTACTTATTACCTCATTTTCTTTGCCTAACCTTAACCTTGCCATAACCAGGAAAACGTCATGCCTGCTGACATATTTGTGAGTCCTGAAGCATCAAAATAGGACCCATAAAATGATAACATGTTGCCAGAGAATGTGTGCTGATCTTGGATCACTTTACAGGTGGCATATTGAACCAACGTAACTAAAGGACGAAGGTATTGCCAGTGGTTGCTGTGTATTCCACAGATTCCTCTACATGGGACCAGAGTCATGGCTGGAATGAAGAGGTGTTGATTAGCCTGACATCTGAAATCTGACATCAGTGTCTAAAATCTCAACTTTAATGGATATCAGCTAGTAGATGAACAAGTATAGTGCAACTAGTTTGCTACAATTCAGTTAATTTTAGTGGTTCAAAACTTCTACTGCCACCTTGACAATTGATTTATCACCTGATAGCATAATGTGCCACTGTTAATCTCCCCTTGCAGATGATCTCACTGGTCCCATCAATTTGTTTACATTTGAAGGTTCTGCTAGCATGATGCTGCCTTGACCTCTCCTTGCTTTCTCCTCCTAGCATCGAATCATGCATTTAATTAAAACTGATCCCTAACCTGACCTGCTTGATTTTAGTTGATCGCTGGTGTATAGCACCTGTAATGTTATGTAGCAGATATGAAGCTTCTGTTTATGCATTATGAATACTTTCATGTTACAGTGTAAACTGGGGTCATCTTCTCATTCTTGTTTTTAGAGTTTGAGCTTTATAAACACATCATATGATCATCAATGGCACATAAAGGCACTGGTCTTACATTATAATTGTATCAGAAAATTACATACACTATAATACATTATGCTAAGAATTATAATACAACATAAATCTGGTATGACTGTGTTATGAGATTGGTATTATCTATACAGTTGCCCTAGACTATTCAACAACTAGTTTCCACACATTGTGTGTTATAATAGTATATGGCATTTTGATTGTGTAATGATCACAATACTTTCTGTGTCTTTATGATGTACCTACTGTATAATGCCTTGCCATAAATTCTACAGAACAGTAATATCAATAATAGTATATGCAGTGTGGACAGACCCCTGTATGGGAACCACTGTCCTACAGGCCAATCAGATTGTTTACTGCTGCATGGAATATGGTGATATTCTAATGTTAATCTGATTCAGAGCTTCGTCTAAATTTCCATATTATTACCCAAATGTATTCTTTTGGTGGATACTTTATTCAAGGTGACATTGCGATTTATACATTACGGTATGACAATATTCTGAATGTGATTATATGGCACTTATTCAGCTTGTCATTTATCACAAGGGTTAAATAAATACAAACTGAATTAAACGTGACTATTCTTTCCCTCTCCAAAGGAAAACAAAAGCTGAGGCTCAGCTTTGCATATACCCTGACACCTTCAGACTAACAGATGAGACGTGATTTAAATAAGAGCTTTGCTTTCTTCACCTGCCGACCCCCCCGGAAATATTATTTATGACCTAAAACACATCTTTTAATTCCAGATATGTATATTTAGTGATAGCCGAGTGTCAGCAGTACTCTGATTCAAGGTACAGAGGGATGTGCCCATTTTTCAAGCCTGCGATGAATATTCAAAAGATGTGCTTTAGAAAAGGGGTGAGAAAAAAGAAAAGGGGAGAGTTAACATTAATTAATATTCGTTGCAGTAAAAATGAAAGCTAGACCCGGGCTAATTTCAAAGGACAATTAATCATTTGGCTGGGTAATTACACTGGGGAGTTTACAAATGATTTTTTTAAGGGGCCAGAGTAGAAAGGAAGGAGATAATCCCCTACCCATCACAATCACTGGCTTCCCACCAATCCCAGCAGAAAGAGCAATTAGAGCAAACAGCAGTGGAGCAGTAATTGTGTACCAGGAGGAGATGAAGGCAGAGAATCTTAATTGCAGTGAACGAAGATCACTTGCTCTCACACCTGATTGTGCTGAGGGAGAAGAATGTGCAGGCCGGAGCAAGTCTGTAACACCTCCAGGTGCCTGGGTTAAAAATAACCCCTTCACATAACAAGAGCTCCCAGTGTACGTGGCTGTGTAGTGCTTGACATGTGGGCATATAGAGCACCCTGTTCCAGTACGCTCCGTCACACTGTGGGTGCCACACACTCAGAGAGGAGAGAAGAAATCTCACCGGGCACGTTACCATTATTTCACACACATAAAACAAGTTATTTAATGTGTTTTGATTGGTGCTCATTAGTTTGTTCCACAGGATATCTTCAGAATAGGCAAACAACTTAAATAACCCTTTTGCGACATTTGGGACAAAGTAGGAATTTTTAATTATTTTGTTCTAGTTTTATTGTTACCTCAGCTCCAACTCAATCTAACGTTGCGACGCCAGGCTTTTGTTGTGGGACTTGAAAGTATGTCTGGATTGTCCTGCAGCAACAAACATCAACCGAATGAACACTGTGCTGAAAAGGTTTCACACTTTCAACACCCACTGATCAAAGCGTGTGAATAGTGAGAGCCACCAAACCCTATCCTTTCCACAGGAACAATGGTGTTTACTGTGTTACTTAGAGGGTGCCGATGTCAGTGAACAACACTGAGGAGACTGGACCCCGAGCCCCAAAGGCCTATGTTTGTAGCTCTCTGTTCACATCTGTTAGGTCTGTATATATAGAACCAATTGGCACACACTCTCATTTATGGTCTCTCTCAGATGCTCAGATGGCTCCCTTTGAAAGCGGCATGTGATCCTGTAGTCAAAGGGACTCTTCATAGTGGCAAGTTAGTTATCGCTGGGCTGTTAAGGTTGAAACACAGTCAGTTGCTTTGTTGTTCATTTCATCAGATGATTCGCTCTCTGGTATAATTTTGGGTGACATTTTACGTATGGCATATGGACACAGTGTATTGTGATGTGTTGTAAAAGTGTGTGAGCCAATAGAAGCTCTTATAACAGGCTAACCTGCAATGTTGAGACTGCCACATCATGGATTTGACTTCATTTGATGTTTAGTTGTTTCTATAAGTTGATATAAGGCATTTGGAGTAAATATGCGTGTTAGTTACCGTATTGATAAGACAATATTATTAATGAATATTTGTACAATGTAATATTTTGTAGATATATGCCTCAAAGTAAAGTGTTATTAAAGATGTTCCAATTTAGTTGGATTGCTCCAAATTGTTGCGATGTGAAGCTACCTTGACTGAAAGAATGAATAACTATGACTTATGTTATCAAAGATGAAAGGTGATGTTTAACATCTTGACATGAAATTGACTAATTTGATTAATTTGCTTACTCTAGAAATTCAATGGTGATTGAGAAGTAATTGCTGAAGAAGGATTGACAAAATGAAAGGTCAGTTGTTTGAAAACTCAATGAGATTATCAGTCAGGCTTAGAGCCTTAAAAATGGAATTCAAGTCTATTTGTTTGTATTACTGGTCTTCCAAGCATAACTCTCTCATGAGAGATCAACAACAAGTGTCTTCTATCACAGCGTTTCTCAAACCTTTTGGTTTAAGGGATCAGCTAATTGTTTTTCTTGCCTTGGGGACTGGCAACTGGCAGGCAATAATATTGCCAGCTTCAGAGACTGATTACATTCAATTGAATAATGCTAATACTAAAAGGTTGTCTGTTTAATCAGAGGCAACAGATTAATTCAAGTTGCTCTGCAACAATTCAAGAATTGCCACTGGTCCACGGCACTGAGTTAAAGAAATACTGCAAAGTTACATATGTAGAACTTGCAAACTCATGTCTTTCCCTCCATTCATTCACTCTCTCCAGTTTCAAGTCCCCCCCCTCCCCCAACCCTAACCCATCCCGTTTTGTCTTTTCTCTCAGAAATCCAGTCGACCTTCATCGCGCCTTACTCAATCCACATTCCGATAAAGGGATCACACCCTGGCAGATCAAACTAATGTCTTCACCCCTCAGCGTCTCAGGACGGCCACTGAATAAAATCATAGCGGCTGTGAAATGGCTGTGACATAACCTGATCCGCACGGTGACGGCGCACACCACCGCCGTGTACCCTGTAATACATCAGTGCCAGGAAACAGAGGACCTGGAGACGCACTGATTGAATCAGGGGCCAGGGAGGCTCTAGGGAGAGTTCATCTATACTGAAGCCAGCAGCAGGCTCCCTCCATCTCAAACAGCAAACCATGAAAAAGACTCAGTGCACTCTGCTATGCTGTGCTATATTGTGCTCGTCCCTTTGACTGTGGCCACTGTTAACAATGTTTCAGCACTTATATTCATTCAACTTCAACAAATGAGGAGATGACTCATGTTTTTTAGAGTAAAAACACATCAACCTTCACAGATGGTAGAGCAAAAACAAAAAGACAACAGTAAAAACAGAATCTGTATTCTGTGCTGTACTCCTCTCTTTAACTGTGTCTACACATTCATTCAGCTTCATTCCCACACAGCACAAAAATGAGGAAATGATTCATGTTTTTGAGAGTCAAAACAAGATGCATGTCATAGATGGTAGTGGTAAAAAAAAACTAGAAAGGTGCACTCAATAGAGCGCAAATAGCCACCAGGCAGCAACCACCCATTTTTTCTCTAGTAGCCTAAATGTTAGGCGGGGCTTAAGTGTAGGGAGCGGAGAAAATATAGACCAGTGAAAGTAGATATCCCCGCATTATTCCTATTATACTGTTACACTATTACACTATTACACCAGAACACTCGAACACTATTACACACTGTTACACTTTTACACTTGTCCACTGTTACACGATTACCCTATTATACACAATGACACAGTGATACTATTACACTATTACAGTATTACATACAATTGTACTATTACACTATTACACGATTACACTATTGTACACCATTACACTAGCACACTATTACACTATTACACACTATTACACACTATTATACTTGTACACTGTTGCAATATTATACACAATGACAAAATTAAAATTTTACAATATTACACACTATTACACTAGCACACAAGCACACTATTACACACTATTACACTATTACACTTGTACACTGTTACACTATTACACATAATTACAGTATTACACACTATTAACACACTATTACATACTATTACATTATTAACGCTATTACACTATTACACACTATTAAACTATTACAAACTATTACACTATTACACACTATTACACTACAACACTATTAGACACGATTACACGATTACACTATTACACACGATTACACTATTACACTATAATGCTATTACATTATTACACACTATTACACTATCACACTATTACACACTGATACACACTATTATACACTCTTACACAATTAACTATGGGGGTGTGGTTAACCTTGTTAACCTGGTTAACCTCCTACCAAGTAGTAGCCTGTACTGAGTTCACTTACACCTCCCAGAAGTCTCTATGACAAACGGTTCATGAGATATGAAAAGGAGCGGGGCTTATTTCAATGGACAATGATTGAAATTAATGCACACATGTTTTTAATGCATAGATATATCATAGATAATAGGTTCACTATGGCATGTTGTAAATAGGTGCTAGGGAGCTGATTACTACTGAACATGTGTAGTATTGCCCACTTGCATTCAAAAGGTGTAACTGCAAACTGAATCTACTGTATTTTAATGGACAATGATGGAATTTAATTTAAATAAAATACTTGTCGTTGACCGATGTGAAAAATATTAGAGAATTCAGGTCCTTGGCCTGCTGTCAGCGTATGTGCAACATTTAATCCAAATCGGCCCTGTAGTTTGCAAGATTAGCTGCAGATACACAGACAGACACACATACAGACAGACACGACCAAACGCATGATCTCCCCAGGCTGTGTCTGTTGTCTGCTGTTGTCTTCCCCCTTGTTTGCTGTCAAAATTGTTTCAGGATTTATGGGTCATTTGTTCAACTTCATTCACAAAGAGAAGAAAATGAGAATACTATATACAGGGTGCATGCTTTTGAAAGTAACAAGGACACACAGTGTCATAGATGCAACATACTCATTTCTTTCTCAAAGTGCATGCTTGTGAGCTGCCACTAGGGGCAGAGTGGCTAAGTGTGAGTGAATGAATGAATGAGTGAATGACTGAATGAGCGAGCAAGCGAGTGAGTTAGTTAGTGACATTGCCGGTCATAGAGGTGCTTCGCAGGTAGGTTGGTTAAATGCAGTCTACAACCGACTCTGTGCTTCCCTCTTCCTTTGCTGTTTCAGGACTTCTGGGTCAGACGTTCAACTTCATTCTCACACAACACAATATAAGGAAACTATTTTTGAAAGTAAAAAAAGAAACTTCGCTTTTCAGGGTTTGGGATAATTCATTTGACTTAATTTTCATGTACAGCACAAAATGAGGAAAGATGTGTGTTTGAAAATAACGGTACAACCTTTTGTGATAGTCGTGCAAGATTAGCTCATAGCAGACCTGTATTAGCTGTTCTATACTCCTTCTGACTTTGTATTACTCTGACACTGTTTCAGGACTTGAGGGTCAGCCATTCATGTCATTCTAACATTCACAGAAAATGTGGACACTTATAGATATACACACATATACTGTATATATACATATAGACTTACACATACATACTGTACACAAATACACATGTAGGCCTACATACAGTATACAGTGCATTCATATGAATGTAAGTACTGTTACAGACTTGTCTAAGTGTAGGGCATTTGATATTTGGCTCTCCAACACTAGTCCTAACCTGGAGTGTGCATATGGGGGAAAAGACGAGGAAAGAACAGAATAGATGGTCTGGTTTTCAAACAAGAATGAGAAAGTACTGTGGTAAGCTTACCAGATTAGCACACCTTCACTGCCTTGGCCAGCTCCATCTGAGCTCCCTTTAGCGGTGTGACCGTGCTGTGGTCAATTTGATAATTTGTTAAATTTTTGTGGTTTTTGGTTGGTTGGTCTGGTGTTAAAAGCAAAGCTGGCTTTCTAACAAAGAGTGCATGGACTGTCAATGCGTGGACTCCTGCAGCACACATCGGCCTCCCGTGTGCTTCTGGAATCACTCCTCAAAAATGGCAGACGCACACCTGAATTATATTGAGAAGATTAGTTCCGCTCCCAGCGTACGCATGCTCACTCATTCACACACATTTATCAAACCGAGGTCAAACCCGATTATTTCTCACTGAAAACCAGCCCATTCAAAATATGAAGGAAAAGAAGGAAATGGAGAGAACTATTACTTTCCACTCATCCTACCAGTATACATAAACAAATATACTGTACATATACATAGGCTACACATACACATAAATATTCAAATATATATACATAGCACTCTGGAAGAGTGCGCCAAAGATGTTAAATATCCCTGTTGTTAGGCAAACCAAATAAGAGCATTTGCATTTTTGGAAAGGATGCCTAGGCACACTCCTACGCAGAGAGTTGGACAACATTCCACTTGCAAACATCTCTGCCCAAAGTGGACGTAAACTAACCAGCAGTAAATGACTTATACTAGTGTTATTTTCCCTTAACATATTGAATAAATAATATTATATTCATTGTTCCCCCTATCTATTTTAGGCTACTTTAAAAATAAGAACCAAAAATGAGTTTAAAAGACTTAAATAATTTCATTTCATGGTGTCAGTGCAGCCATGTTTATTCACTGTGCTCATGGAAATGACAATGAACGTAGCCATAAAGGTATGGTCTCCTTACGCAGAAGATAGTCTGTTTACTTTTCTGATAACTATATCACTGCATAACTCATACATTTTCAGACAAGCCTAATATTTGATTATTTGTGATATACATGCAATTCAAAGTTATTGCTGCATTTTCTTTCAAACTAATTTGGTTGTGGAGGTCAGTTTTTGTTACAGTAATAAGGCACTTTGGGCAGAGCTGTTCCGCAGGCTGTGTGACATAGAGGCAGTGTGATACCTAGGTATAACCAATCTTCATGGTTTTTAAACTCTAGTTATGCATAGTTTATATGTTTGGAAGTAAAAACACGTTCAATTTTAGGGCTCGTACCAGACCACATGTGCTGGCTTTCCAACAACTGAAATCCACTTATACTACTTCTGGGTCCTCTGCTCTCTTCATAAAACATTGCACAGAATCTTAAATAAAGCAGATGAAATGCATTCTTTTGACATTCACGGCCTTGGCAATGCTCAAAGCAAGTGTTGAAGCCAAATCCGAGCAGTAAAAGTCATGACTGCTCACTCCCTTGGCTCATAATAGATATTATCTATATACAAATGAAGAGACTGTATAATTTATTCTCACAGGAGTGCAGCTTTCTTGTGAGCATAACCAATAAACTCATAAGTTAACAGCCATCATTCTTTGTTCCTCAGTGTGTTTATGAAGCCTTTGATGGCTGTGAAATACCTCCTATAAAAACAGACCATTTTACCCCCCAGGATAAATGGCCAATACCTTTTGATTCATGTCTCCATAATAGCTTTTAAGATAGAGATAGTGCAAATCAGATATGTCAGATTATGCTATAGGGTTTGCCATTTTTAATAATGAAAATTACAATGATATCCGATAATAGTATATCATTCTAAACTTGTGGAAGGTATCACAATTTGGCGGCCGTCTGTAAAGTGATGGAACTAAGGCTCTTAGCTTTATCATTCATAGCAATTATACAACAAGAATAATTTAATCAGCTTGTGTCTTTTTCCCCCAGAAAACACAATGCATACCAATGTATGCAAATTATTCGTATCACAACTTTTCTACCTTTGGAATGGTTAAATCTGACTACAAAGATGCTGTTCTCAGGCTGAGGTGACATATTCATAAAGGTCATTCAAAATTACTTTTTCTGGGATGAACATTGTTTGCATGTTTATGTTGCAAGAGATGGGGTGGGAAATGTAATTCTCCTCCCAATTGGACTGATATTAGGTGGCTGTCTTATCGGTGCATGTCGAAACAGTGAGGGCTGCGTCCTACATGACTTTGACCTGCCTCATCAGCTGACAAAGAAAAATCACTATGAAAACTAACGCTGAAGTGTAGGCATTAGTGACAATGTAAACAATCTAGGAAATCTGTTTTCTAGAAATTATTGTTTGTAGACAAATTAATATGTTTTACATCCATATAGGCGAGGGGTTGTCATGGACATTTTGAATCCTCAGGATAGGTTGAGAAATGGCCTGCCTCAGCATTACTGGTGAAAATGTTTTTATTGGACTGATGCTTTCATCTCCCTCTTTGATGAATGGTTGTAGATGGTCTGTGGCAGATGGGACAAATGAGTTAGGGCCATATCTATACAGAGAATGATCCTGACAGCTACTTAAAGAAATGAAAGGTGCCAATTATGATGCATACCACATCTGATAAGAGATGCATAAAATCAGGCATGCACAGCAATTAGGAGTGTTTTCCCATAACGAGGGACAGTATGAACCGTGCCTTCAAGTCGTGTCCAAAATATCATAATATGACTTGAGCACACATGAACAAATAGAACAATAGGTTCACTATGGCATGTGTTCTGTTTGTGGCGGCTTGCGAATTACTGTTGCCGTGTCTGAAATCCCTCAGTAGACTACCTACACAATCAAACAGAAGCTAATAACCCCACTGCCCTCGCTCTATGCCTTTAAAACCTGCTGTTCAGTAGGTTCACCCAGTAGGTCAAAAATCATCTCCTACTGTGCAGCAGGGAAGTTACGTTTTTGTCCCGCCCCCTTGTCATGGAAAAATGATCACATTGCATGTTATTAGTGTCAACAGCGATATGCAGCTTAGATGCTGCATATCGCTGTTGACACTAATAACATGCAATGTGATCATTTTGGTTGGGGCGTTACATCATCTGTGATGGTCAGACAAAAGTAAACAGTTAATCTACCTACACTTGAAAGGCGCATTGTCTACATGGGGGTTTAAATTGTCCGCTTCCGTGATTGTTTTGGTTTTAAAGTATATCAGTGAAGTCACGCCATTTATTGTAATTTTTAGTGTAAAGTATGAATCCACTTCTTGAAAGTAACCATGCTAAGCATATTCAATAAAACCAGGAAGACAGTAGACATTTTAAGACATGTAGACAGTAGACATTTTAAGATTACTGAAGGGAACCCAAAAAATGCCTCCTCAACCATCAAAAAATTAAGAATACTGAACCTCCGTACTGAAAAGACCATACTTCAGGGGTTTTCAGACACGGCAAATGTCATGATCATTCACACAGAAGCACAGGTGAAAGGTAAGAAAAGCAATTGCCAATTGTTGGGGGTGTAACTGAAAAGTAATATAACGAGTAGTGTAATGAATTACTGTTCACAGGGAGGAGTGCCGATAAGTAAAGTAATATCAGTTTTGAAATGAGTAATGTGGAATAAATAACTTTTTTGAGCAACGAGCCCAACACAGGCGCTAGAGGACAGCAAAAGAGGACGTGTTAAATGCTTTGCATTGTGGGGTAGATTGGGAGGACAGAGTGACATCAATAATGGGGGCAGCCATGCTTATTACAGTCCCCCATTGAGGGGGGGGACCATAAAAGCAAGACCATGGGCGTGTTGTAGATGTTGATGTGGTGTAAATATCCGTTCGCCTTATTCACTTCACCACCATATTGGTTGAGTTTGATGCAATGAGGGGAACGCATGTGGAAGTGCCTGTTCACTTCAGTGTTAAATCTTCACTATAAAAATGCCACATCAAGAACCAAACTAATCAAAACAGCAGGCAGAAGACTAATATCGGAATTACAAACTCATGATTACCTGACTCTGATTGTTTTTCACCGCTGTAGGTTTGGTGCTTTGAAATACATGGGAGTGAATTTAGTCATCAGCTCATTGAAATGTGTTCATAGCAATCTACAAAAATAAAGATGGTGAACTGAAAAAGTTGATTTATGTTTACTAACTAAACAATGTCTTGGGCTGGTCAGGTGTGGAAAGTAACTGCAATTACTCGTAGTAGTATTTTTTTTAGTACTTGTTTAGAACACCGCATTCATGTCATTGAGTGCAGCTTTGGGTTCCAGTAAGTAGTCGTTTTCATACAATATCTGCCCTATTCTGGCAAGGATACTTTTGTTCTGTAAAGAAATATTGTGATACATGGACTTCAGCTGAAAGAACTGGCACATTGATGTGTTAAGTAATTTAATTGTGACATAGTAAATCAGGCAGTCACTCTATTTGTTTTAATTTTGAGTGATGTTGCAATCCAATTAAATTAGTTGTAGATTTTCTGTATTCTTTTATTGGCCAATTGGGCATTACAACTTACGAGCAGTAATGCATATACTGTATCTGAAAATATGATAAGTTATTAAAACCGCTCCCTGATATGCTAATTTGTTAAATTAAACTGTCTTAGGCTCTGCAGGAACAATAAAACAAATTGATTTAAAAGAAGTTCCTCTAATTTCGGATATTACGACTGATAGTGATTGTATATCAGTCATGTTTCTGTACCAGTAACCTGTGTCTTCTAGCAAGTAGCAAGGACAAGTGTGCAGTGTCTTAATGAGTATCTTAGCAGAACCCCTCCCAAAAAGAAAGCAAGACCCACTCCATCCCCTGCACCACCGTGACCCCTATCCTTCCACTACCCCAAAGTAAATCTGGGTTGCCATGGTTACTAGCTCCTGCTTATTTTGTAAGGTCACCAGTTATGGGGAGCTCTATCCTCAGAGAACAGGCATAACTAATGTCCTGCAGGCCTGGGCTTGATGTAAATAGTCTCAGGTGACAGCCTACTGTACAAATACTCAATTACGTTTGCTTAAAGGAAATGATTTGTTGTAACAGCCAGCACTCAACTTGTGTGACATCAGCGTTGCCCAGGCAACGGCGGCTGATTGCACAGGCTGGAATTAGGTATTGATCAGAGGAGGGGGGCCGGCGCCAGTGAGGTACTGGAAGCGTTCCGCCACTACGATTTACAGAGGATGGGGGTGGGGGTGAACCTGCACGCTCCGCCCCAGCTCAGAGAGCTGAAAGCCCCTCAGGAACCAATTTACACACCGCTACAGTGCAATATCTGCAGCAGTCAATAATGGAAATCTGATGCCCCCTCTGCCATCAATGTGACCGCTTCTCTCTCTCGTTAGAGCACCTTGAAAGTTCTAGGCCAATCCATGGAGCACAATAGATTTCCAATGGTGCAGAGATATTTTGACTTTGGTACTCTCCATGTAATTACACCTCTAAGTAAGGTTTCCATTGGCAACCAAGACCTGTCCTTTGTAGACTTTATTTAGACAAAGGGAAATTTCATGTTTTATGCTTTACCTTACTAAATCATGCAATATTACAGGTCCTTCATGTATCCTTCATGTATTCAATATTTTAGTAACAAGTTGTCCTTACTTTGCATGTCCCTTTGATACAAAGTTCAAGATACATAATCAATATTGTCAAGAGTCTTCAGTTTATGCCAGCATGGATATTCCATCTTTGCATTGCAAGTGTACTGTGTTTTTATGTATGTCGAAAATTAGATGCTTCATCTCAAAGGGCTTATCCAGCGAATCAAATAAATAAATTCATGTCCACACAAATACTTTTGTGGTCAGAACTATACAGCATTGTTGTGTTTCCAGAGAACATGTCTCACAGAGGGGATGGGGTTACCATCATGTTATGATTTGGAATCCACTTAGCATGCTCCAATAGGTATAAATGGCGAAACTGACCTCATATGAGCATCTAGGAGCATTTTCGCCAATGTCTGAATTCGATGTCTGAAAATATTTTCTGGGAAAATATTTTGACACAAAAGCGGTAATCATTATCACAATGATAGATCACTAAGGAAAATGTAACATTATGTCTCTCGCAAGTGTTTTCCACACACATGGTCAATTCAAAGTTCCTGGTGATATTTTAAAGAGACAGAAAAAAAAACGTATTATGAAACGATTGGCACAATGTATGGAGATATACTGTAGTGACAATGCTCATATAACAGATCCAACCAGGCCTATTTCATGAAAAACCAAACTACCAGTCAACCAAAGGGAAGTCTGCCCAAGCTAACAAAGATATTACAAATGACTTACAAAAGCATTACTTTTTGACACTGCGCAAGACACAGCAAACCTGTGGTCCTGTGATGCTCATTGTGCAGATCACAATGACACTTTCAGGGACAGGGACTTCACTGTTACTGTTTACACATATACTAGAAATGTACACACTCATGATATTGCTAGGTGCTTCAGATAAAAGCCTCCACAAAATGATATAAATGTATAGTATTGTTGGTTTGATTCATTCAGACCCGTAGTATCTCCTTTGGCTGAGTTAGGTAAAGCAGTCTTGGAGCTTTTGTTGGGCCAGTTGCTGAACCATAGCCTATGTCATCTTATGCTGTTGGTTGAAAGTACAAAGGGATAATAGCTTGATATCATTTAAATTATTTAACGGGCATTTGCCAAGTATTGTAGTCAGTCTAAGGTGCACTATGGCCTTTATGGTTCCAGCTCGATCCTATGCAGACATCAGAAAACTCCCTCTCCTGGCAGCGCTCTGCAGTGCAGTCCACAGCGTGAGGCAACACCCCTTGACATCTGAGGATGTTTAACCCAGAACGGCTCATTGTAGCAAAATTTCCACCATGTTCCAAAGGAAACGTCAATGCTGTGCTGGATAGACCTGTCTTCTTTACATTACACAGAGCTGGGAGATGTCAGCTCCTTGTCTCATCACAGCACTCAGTTATGGAAGACATTCGCTATAATGTGATATATGCATATAAAAGTAACCTCTCAAAGGCTACAGACGCTGCTTCCTTAATAGGAGCCAGCTATCATCAAGAGCAAATTCCAAGACTGAGATGTAATGGAAAAACAGCCTGCCTGCTCTTCCCAAGCTTGCAGTATGGAATCTGCAAGCAGAGCTTGTAACTAACCTTTTTATCAACCAGTCACAGTGGCTTGCAGATTCAGAATTTCACCAAATATTCACCTAATTTCTTAGCAGCCAAGGTAATTTTTAGAACAAAGCAGACTGATCAAATACAGGCTGGTCACCAAAGTGGCTAGTAGAACTGACACACTCCCCAGCCTTAGCCAAACCTAGCTTTTGTCAGGTGGCTAGTGGTAAATTCAAGCCCTGTCTGCGAGAGTGCTCACTGCTCTTTGTCTGGCTGTGTGGACTGGGCCACAGTCACAGGGGGATTGTGGGTAGTCAGC